>CAEFZP010000199.1:1147500-1385000 GCA_903064625.1 Mallotus villosus | reverse complement strand
CCGCTTGTTAACTAATGTGTGTATTTAGAAGATCTTCAGGAAGCAAATGATGTCACAGCGAGGGCAAGACCTTGTGTGAGAGGGGATACGTGTGTGAGAATAAGACATTGAGTATGAGGCCAGGGGTCTGGACCAGGGTCGAGGTGCACGCGTAAACACAGACACACACACACACACACTCTCGCACACTTGGGCCCGTGGATGACATTTGCAAGCGAAGGGCAGTGGATTAGTGGGCATGTGGGGGGGGGCTTAGCATGAAATTCAAACCGTTTTCCATCACATTTGTACTCACTTGAGTCTTAATCCTACCTGATTAACATGCCAGTCAATGGGGAGGGCACCTGCTGTTCTGGCTGGGCAGAGACTGTAGGGGGTTGCTTGTCATACACACTGCTCATAGCGTGCACAAACACACACACACACACACACACACACACAGTGCTCGACGAGTACACGCTAAAACACAGGAGCGCAGCGGAGGCATTTGAGAAATATGATAACATGACACCAGCTGTGAACAATCAGGATCCTTTCAATAAGGGCTTCTTCTCACAAGATGTCTAGATATTTCCAGTCCCTTCTTGGTTCTGACCCGGGGCTCGCTGAGAGGCCTTGGTGTCACTGCTGCCTTCACTCACGAGCTCTTAACGAGAAAACACCTTGAGAAGGACACCCAGCACACACACACACCCAGCACACACACCCAGCACACACACACACACACACACACACACACCCAGCACACACACAGCACACACACACACACCCAGCACACACACACACACACAAGGCCTCTCACAAGGCACCAGCCGTGTCTGTGACGGATCGATACTCGCGCCTCCACACTGCCAGGCAACAGCCAAGCCTGTGTTCAGGGCGGATTATAAAAGGTGGATTGGACACACACAGACGCACACATACCAATACACACACACACACACACACACACACATGTGTATTGCTTTTCACACAAACACACACACACATCTAGAAACACAGACAACCACACAAAACTACACACACATGTAAAGATGCATACACACATTGAGAATAAAATACTTAAGGATGTAATGAAATGAAATTAATCACAATTCACTCCGATCATTTCCTAGTTACTACAGGCTAACACTGTGGGCTGAATCAGACTGTAGTGGACAATCAGCCCGTAAACATGACTGGCTCAGCCTGCCTCCATATTCCGGGACATCGTTTACCAGTTTTCGTTTATGAATGGTCTAAATATACATCGGCAGTCCACAGCTATTCTGCAGGGATTAATATAGCTTCCATATGAGACGGAACAGGCATTCTGGAATAAGGGCAGACATTTCCAGAACAATAGGTCTACATAGATGAGTTTACCTCCTAAACTACCTCTGATCTTCTACATGGAGGATCAGTGTTGACCGGGGTCAGCTAATGGTCCTCTCGACCAGAGGACCGTGACTCAAAAGGCCCAAACGTAAATGGTTTGGACTAAGGGAAAAATCTCAACTGACATAGGAGAGCCTTACTGGTGTGGTTTTGGAGTCCAGTACATGCCAAACACCTGTGGAATGCATGTGTCAACACTTTTTAAAAAAAAAGTGTGAATGAAGAAGAAATTACATATAAACAGCAGCTAGTTCATGCTGAAAAGGGACTGCTGTAGTGGGAGGCAAAGGAGGAGTCACACACACACACATATATATACGATACACACACACAAACACACACACATACACACACACACACACACACACACACACACACATACACACACACACACAGTAGGCTCTTTGTGAGCCGTTTTCCACAGTGTTTAAATTGTTATTTCTCTCCAGAAAACTGATCAGGTAGCTGGCTATGTCAACACCTCAGTGCCTAGAAGGGACATGAGAGATGTGAGCAGGTTGTTGCTATGGGGACAGACACAAAGTGAGATTACTATTTTCTAACACATTAAAAATGTGTTAGACATATTGTGAAACAATATTTGATTGAATATATTTTTATTTTTATAGGTTTGCATCATTGATGAGTAGCTTACTTGAGGACTCTACTAAACTTGACTGTACTCTATTGTAGCTACTCTGCTCTGCTTCACTGCTTCTGTTTTAGGCTTATCTGTTCTCCTCTCGACTCTACTTTTACTGTGTGTGGAAAAAAAGTAGCAAAAAAAAGTTTTGAAAGGTTGAAAACCTCGATGTATGAATTATCGTGATGGTCTACAGGTCTTGTCATGTCGGCAGTGGTCATGGGCGTATGCAGGGTTTGAAAAATACAGAGGTCCAAAAACTACGTTTGCTAGCGGGTTGGAATGAATGTTAGCTGGTAGTTTACTCATGATGGACGGCCACTGTTTGACGAAGCGCGACCACGCACCGTGGAGCAGAACATAACACATAGCAGCGCTTGTAATGTGAATACATTGCTCATAGTTCATGGAATTTTACGCTAGAGCTAAATGTGATGATATGTTTCACCCGCCTTGTGTTTAAACATGTTGAACCGCTGGTGTGTGCATTTTATATTGTTTTGGTCTGTCGTCCCGAAGTCTGTGTTGAACTGTCCCAGACATCTTTTTCATCGTCGCCGGGACGACGGGACGACGTTAACGTCGAGCCCTGTGTGTGACTGCCTCCCTCTTTCCTTCCCTCCCACCCTCTCTTCACCCTCTTCCCTCCCACCCTCTCTCCACCCTCTTCCCTTCCTCCCCCTGCAGTGGGGTCCAGGAGTGGGTAAATAGGAGAGGTGAATGAATGCCTCATGTGTTCATGTCATACTTTCATTTCTCAAAGCCATAATATTGGTCCAGCAGGACATGAAGAGGGGTGCTATGGTGTGCTTGGATCACACAGCTAGCTTAGAACTAGCAGAGCTGCAGCCCAAAACAACATGGCTGCCAGTCCAATAAAAACCTTGAATGACTGTACGATACACAGTCAACATGGAATTCATGTCCACTTGGAATTCACAGTCACACAGTCGTGACCCAGTGTGGCGGTGGAAACAATGCCAATCAAGACCCAGAACTACTTTGAGGTCTAGAGAGTTCTGTTCTAGAAAGTTCCGTTCGACACTGTAACCTGTTGCCGACACACCTCACGTAGCTACACACTGATGAGCCTGCAAAACATGCAATTATCCCTTTCTCCTCTGTGAAAGGAGACCTATTACACACACACACACCCACCTCTCCAACGAGGGCCTTCCCCACTGAACATTCTGCTTCTCTCCATCAACGAAACACTTTAATGATCCCTGTGGTCAGAGTGCTGGGATTTTGAGCTGTGCACTGTATATGAGGCAGCACAGCGTACAGCAAACCAACATTAACATGCAGCTTTAAAGAGCCATGACGGCGATGACATTAAAAAGCTCATCTACGTTTCCTGACTGCGGCGAGGCGGCTCCTCTGAGTGAGAGTCGTTACCGAGAAAACGGAACAAATCAACACAAACCCAGTTCGAGAAATATAACACTCGACACATCACTCTAGGAGTTGCAAAATGTATTTCGAGAACATAAAGTTGCAGCGCTAAATAGAATGCGGTGACAGAAGGGACTGTTGTTGTTGTCAGGAAGCGTCGTGTAGGCTGTGTGTCTCTTATGGTGCTACCCAGGCTTAGAAAACCTGACTAACAATGCACTTCCTGGCTATAGTGGAGGGATGAAGGGAACTGTAGTTTTTTTGTTTGTTGTTGAAACACACACATGGGGGTTGAGGTGTGGGGTGATGCCAGGCACAGAGATGCTGCCAGACAGACGGCTCCTTTACCTGTACTCCTCCCCTGGGGACTGAGGGTGACAGGCATGCTCGCACAGAGATGAGACACACTCGCGCACGCACTACAAGCACGGCACACCGTCTGAGACAGCGTCTATTTCGACAGCGTGCGCTCGGACATACTGTCCGACGTTATTTATGGCCCTGGCGCTATCAGCTCGATGGGAGACGAGTACTGAAGCGAAAACACGTTTGGACGTGGCGCCGCGCCGCGCGCGACCAGCTCTCCGTCGTGCCCCGCGATGCGGCAGGGAGATGAGGGGCGTCCGTCTGACGTCATCCGAGACGGAGGGGGCGACGGTTCTCCCCTGAGTGGGACCCCGGAGCGGGCAGGCTGCTCTTAGGGCCCACACACACAGCTCTCCAGATGCCCCCAGCCTCCAGCTACCCCTCCCTCCTGTTCTCCCACCCCACACAGCCTCTCTGCAGAACCTTGCACCCGCACAAATTAGTCAGACACACTCGACTATCCCAGCTCGCTGTGCTCGACACGACGCCAGAGAGGCTCCAGGCAAACACTTAGCACGCCCGGCATGGGGGATATAGATATACGCTGCAGCTAAGCCCCCCCCCCAGTCCTCCACAGACGGCATCGATACAGGTCTGATACCGCTTGGAGAGCCACTGCAGACTGAGCCCTCACAGCCATTACTCTATCTATACACACTGTACCAATATGAACACCCCGGAGCTCACTGGAGAAGCACAGATGCATTTATCATTTCGGTTTATCGGCCGTCTCCCATTTGAAGAAGACCCTCTCAAACATCCAAATTGTTCTTCACTTCATTACAGCACTGCAGCCAAATATTAGAACTAGATCAATGTTTTACACACACACACACTAACACGCGCGTGCGCGCACACACACACCACGCACGCACACGCACACGCACAGCGCACGCACGCACACGCACACGCACGCACACGCACACGCACACGCACGCACACGCCACGCACACGCACACGCACACGCACACGCACACACACACCACACGTAAAGGGTAATTCAGGCCCATAGACAGGATAGGATCATTCAGAGGGATTGAAATCCAATCAAGCCAAGTAAACAAACTGGAGTTTCTCTCAGTATAGAGGAGCATTTCAAACAGCATCATACTCAGCCTCATTAAACATCCAGCAATAAAAACACACCATTGTGTACACAACACATACACAACTACACGTACACAACTACACGTACACAACACGTACACAACAACACGTACACAACAACAGTACACAACTACACAACAACACGTACACAACTACACATACACAACACACAGTACACAACAACACATACACAACAACACGTACACAACAACACGTACACAACTACACATACACAACAACACGTACACAACTACACATACACAACTACACATACACAACAACACATACACAACAACACATACACAACTACACATACACAACACACATACACAACACACTACACAACAACACATACACAACTACACGTACACAACTACACATACACAACTACACTACACACAACACACAACAACACATACACAACAACACGTACACAACAACACGTACACAACAACACATACACAACAGCACATACACAACTACACTACACAACAACACATACACAACAACACATACACAACAACACATACACAACAACACATACACAACAACACATACACAACTACACATACACAACAACACTGCTGCACACAGCAGTATACACACACACACACACACACGATCAATCAATCAAATTCCCATTTTAGAATAACAGTTTTGGCCAAAGTGCTGTACAAAAAAATGACATAAAATGTATGCCAGAGCACCAACATAACGACCCTATAAAGAAAAGCACTATATACATAACAAGACAACTGATTGTAACGGTGCTGCATTTATGCAGATTCATAGGGTAAATAAAAGAGAGAGAGACACACTAATAAAGTATGGTACGTTCCCAGCAAAGGACCTATTCTAAATCACCTCATTGTTTAAGTTAACAAAACCAAATGAGGCAACGACACACACACACACACACACACACTTTTACACATTCGGATACACACTCACTGTTGTGTTTCTGTGTTGTGTTTTGCTGGAGGTGTATGTTCTTGTTGAGAGCAGTGGAGCATTCAGGAGCAGGCTGCTGTCGTATAAAGGCTGGCTCGCTTGCATCTGCCTCTTCTAATAAACCGTGTCATGAAGTTTTCATGGGGTCTGCATTTTTTAAAAGGCAGAGAACTCAATGAAGACACATAAAAACCATCAAACAAATATTGAAACTAACCAAAGGTTAGCAAAAATCACATTTCAGGATCAACGCGGGCAATGCAAGTCTCAGGACGCAGCTGCTGGACATACTTGATATAAAACCAGGACATATAGTTAAATATGGATCTATCTAGAACATTCTCAGGTGACCTTCCTCACCTCTCACAGCAGGAATGAACAACAGAGCATGACCATGACCGGCTGGCAAGCAGCAGCAATCAAGCAAGTGTGTAACTGAAGACTGAAAAGCAGATTCACTGTTATACATGGAGGTCAAACTCTTGCAGTTGTCTGGTAATTGGTCCCTATGTGGCACACACACACACCAAGTATCACCCCCTCTTTTCTAATGGGTGGGCAGTAAGGTAAGGTCAATGCTACAGTATTTGTACAGCTCTGGATTACATCAAACAAATCATCCCTCGCGACCTTTAACCTTCTTAGAACAATTCCCTCCTGGAAGTAGGTATTTTAAATAATTCAGTGAAACTTTAAAGACAAACAAACACTGAAATCTCCAACTGTCCAACAGTCAAACAACTCCATCTGTTGTGACAGTTCTGCACAGTGTTCCCAGCTGTGCACCAGAGGGACGGGAGCTTAAGGGGTCTCCAAGACCCCTCCCAGGGGGCTCCAGGGCCCAAGAGGACATAGTAATAGTGATGGATCACTTCATCACAAGTCCCTGGACTCATTAGCCTGCAGTCAGTCAGGAGCACAACAGGCACAGCCTGCGATTAAAAGGCACAGCTAATATTAGCTCTGCCAGCTAGGGAGAAGGAAAGACGGAGAGGGAGACAGAGAAGAGAAAGAGAGCGAGTGAGTGAGTGAGGAAGAGAATATGGGAGAGAGACATTGAGAGAGAACAGGGGGAAAGGGGAGAGAGAGAGACAGAGAGAGAGAGCGAGACAGAGAGAGAGAGAGGCTACTGCAATCTCAGGGTGCAGTCTGCTTCTACTGTAGTGTCATGGCGGGTGACACATGGAGACAGCCAGCGTGTCCCAGGAGAACCTGCCGGAGAAACCGTTTTTCACCCTAACAGATATCCGGATCCTCTCAGTTTAGAGACAAGTACAGAGGTGTTCCCCCCTCTACACGCGTGGTGAGGGAGAGAGAGAGAGAGAGAGAGAGAGAGAGAGAGAGAGAGAGAGAGAGAGAGAGAGCTGGAGAAGGAATAGCGAGGCTTTAACACTGCGCAAATTCCCTCGAAACATTCGACCGATTCGCACTCCTCCAGTATGTACTGTAACACAGTGTGAGGCGGCAGACACAAGGACCCCGAGCTGGCTGTCATTAGCCCCCTCGCACACTGGCCTCTGACCCAGGCTGCCAGCCATTAAGTGAGACCGGAGTCACTTGGAGAGCCACAGACGGTGAGTCACTCCAGGAGCACGGCAGCTGTGGTCACATGGGGGGAGAGAACTATGGAGCGGAGAACGTTTCAATGACGTGCCAATTCTGAAACAGGGATTTGGAATTTGAACCGGACACCTCCCGTACAAACAGCAGTTGTGAAGCTCTTCGACGACCGAGCTTACGGCATCGGGACGGTTGGCTGCAAAACAAAAATGGAGTCTGACGTCGCAGCCGGCGCAGCACCTTGTACGAGGAGGACGTCATAGTACTGAGGTGTGACACCCTGATGGGAAGCCTCTGGGAACAGACACAGATATTTAGGAAGAGGAAACTGAACATGTGCTGAATAGTGTTTCCGCCCAGAGCTAGCTGGTAGACGATGATGCCGACTGGGTATACATGTGCTGCCGCCAACTGTCTGTCGCTTCTCTGTCAGCCAATGAACAGACCTCGTATGCCCGACCCCTGACGCACCCGCCGTACACACTCCACACACTCCACCGCACCCATATTCAAGTGTTTGCCTGTTTGTTTGGAACAAACTGTGTTTGTGTGTGTGGGTGTTTGATTGCGTGTGTGTGTGTGGGTGCTTTCCCGTGCCGTCCTCCCACACGCCCAGGAGGTGTGAACGAGGACGTGTGTGTGAGAGCGAGGACGTGTGTGTGTGAGAGCGAGGATGTCATCTCACACGGCTCACTCTGTTTTCTCAAGCACTTCATGGAGACGTGTGAGAGGGAGCAGGCCGTCGGGCCGCACCAGGAATATCAATTCCAATTTTCGATCAAACGGGTTTTAGAGCGAGTCCTCTGCCCCGGCATGCAGAGCCGCACGCAGACGGGAGAGAAGAAGAGGAACGACCTGGAGGACTGCTGACGTAGCACAGAAGGTGAACGAAGGGGCAGCAATGGCAAAAAGACAAAGCACCGATGAGATGAGCGACTGAGAGAGAGAAAGAGAGAGGGAGAGAGCGAGAGAGATAGTGAGAGAGAGCGAGAGAGTGAGATAGTGAGAAGAGCGAGAGAGCGCGAGAGTGAGATAGAGTGATGGAGATAGTGAGAGAGATAGAGAGTGAGAGAGATATTGAGAGAGAGCGTGAAAGAGAGAAATCAGGCGAGGCGCTTTAGCGTTGGCGTTCCTTGCGTGGACCTCCTCGCTGACAAGCCCCCTGCTCTGTCATGAACGCTGCTTTCACAGACAGACACAGAGCCTCCCTCCAGACCTCTGGACTACGCCCAGTCATGTCCGGGACATGAAGTTCTCTCTGCCCGTCTCATCCTCATCACTGTTTCCTTTGAGTCTTCCCGTTCCTGTCCGTTCCCCACGTCGTGTCCTCTCTCGGCCCCTCTCGACGCCGCACCCCCCCGCTCCCCGTCGCCGTGGGTGACGGCTCAGGATGTGGGAGCCTGCACCTTGCCTCATTTCCTCCACTAATGGAGACACGGAAACATGTGGAGAGAGAAGGGAACGAGGGGAGAGAGAGAGGGAGAGAGAAAGTGTGATAGAGAGACAGACACAGGGAAAAGGAGAGTGAATGAGAGAGAGAGAGAGAGAGAGAGAGAGAGAGGAGATAGAGAGAGAGAGAGAGAGAGAGAGGGCGACAAAGCTGTAAAATGTTCAGATTCAAGAATTCAACCGGTCCGACGGCACGCCAGCTTGAGCACATTAACACAGAGGCATTAAAAACCGCTTCAGCGTGTACGCGACTTCAAGAGTGATTCATCGCAGCCGAAGGTGTGTTGATTCAGACAGATGTTCCTGTGCAGGTGGTGAACGACGAGGCTCTCCTCCTGGTCTGAACAGCAGGGTGACCTCCATCCTTTCGAGGGCTCGTGACACATCCACTCTGCGTGCCCGGGCTGCAGGTGGGCGGGTCCGCGGGTGGGCTTGTGTCCGCAGGTGGGCGGGTCCGCAGGTGGGCGGGTCCGCAGGTGGGCGGGTCCGCGGGTCGCCGAGCACGCTCCACCTCACCTGGGTCTCGCACTCGCAGTGTCCAGCTCTTTTAGAACACAATCCAGAGCCCCCGTCATCCCCATGACAACGAGCGACTCACCCCCCTATCTGTGCCGATCCGTCTAATTCATTAGGCAGCGAGCCACAGCACGCATTACGCCGACAGTGCATAACAAGTAGAGAGATGCATTACTGGAGATAACAAAGCAGACAGACACTTAGGAACACTGAATCCTAGCAGCCCGATAGGCTATAGTCACCAGGCTAGGACCACGAGACATGGTGCACAATGTGGAGCGACATGGACACTCCCACCCCATCAATCCACTCCAGCCCCCCCACACCCACACACACACACCACACGTGGGACTATCACCCAGCTGCAGGATATGAATTGGACCTGGGAGCACCCCTGTTTGCCATCCATCTGGTACTGCAGGGCTGGCACTGGGTCCAGACAGTTCTGTGCGTGTGTGTGTGTGTGTGAACGTGTAGCAGCTGACTGCAGCGTGCCAGCATGCCAGGCCCCTGGGCTGGCACTGTTCAGCTGAAACGCTAATGCTAGCATCAAGGCCCTCCAGGGCACACGACAGGGGGTCCACAGCCCGGCACAGCTGAACAGGCTGGGGGAGGGGGGAGCAGTGTGGGTAGGTCACTCCCCAGGCAACATGACGGGGGTCGGGAAGGGGGGGATGAGGGTGGATGCTCAGCATTAGAGGTGTGGTGACAAGGGGAAGTGAGGGATCCTGGGACACAAATATCCGAAAGGCAACATTATCCAACCACAGACTGAACCACTGACAGAACCACTGACAGAACCACTGACAGAAGCACAGACAGAAGCACAGACAGAACCGCAGACAGAACCGCAGACAGAACCGCAGACAGAACCGCAGACAGAACCGCAGACAGAACCACTGACAGAACCGCAGACAGAACCACAGACAGAACCACAGACAGAACCACAGACAGAACCACAGACAGAACCACTGGGTTCTCCCTCACCACGACTCCACCACGGACTACAACATGTCTTGATTCTGCAAGGTCATGCCATGGTATGTTCTTCCGACGGACCTGGCATTATTATTAGACTAGGGCCTACATAACGGATGGTTGAAGTAAGTGCCACTCAAACGCACTGACAGTGGGTAAGGGTACTGTGGTCACAGCCCCATACTTGTTCTCTGCTAAACGGTTGTCTCCTCCGTGCTCCTTTAATTGCGGGTGACATTTAAATGAAGTAGTTAATGTGTGCCAAGGACAGAGTATGGCCTGTTAACAATTAAAATGGTGCTTAATAGGGCATGCCAAAGCTATTTTGAGAGCATGTTGTGGGAAAAAGAATTGAGCATGGTCTATTAGTCAGAAATCAGAGCATCTCCATGAATTGGGCCAAGGTCAAAGCTGCTAGTTATCTGGGTTAGCTTCTCAGTGGAGAGCCACTCCATGACATAAGTCATTTATGTAAAACTCAAACATGGTAAAAGGCTTTTGGAATAGGAAACATGTCCTCCCATATTCCACATCTCTTATGCAACGCTCTTCAGGCATGTGGAGAACTACGGTCTGAGTTTGGAGCGGGGAAGAGTTAGGAGTACCCTCTGGGAACGCTTGTCAGAGAAGGATCCCAATCTCTTGCTCCCTGACCAGGTTAGTCCAGCTATGTAGTAGAGGATGGGGGGTGGGTAGGGAATGGGGGCTGGGTAGAGGATGGGGGGTGGGTAGAGGATGGGGGCTGGGGGCTGGGTAGAGGATGGGGGGTGGGTAGGGAATGGGGGCTGGGTAGAGGATGGGGGTGGTGGGTGTAGAGGATGGGGGCTGGGTAGAGGATGGGGGGCTGGGGGCTGGGGGCTGGGGGCTGGGTGGGGCTGGGGGCTGGGTGGGGCTGGGGGCTGGGTAGAGGATGGGGGCTGGGTAGAGGATGGGGGCTGGGGGCTGGGTGGAGAATGGGGGCTGGGTAGAGGATGGGGGCTGGGTAGAGGATGGGGGCTGGGTAGAGGATGGGGGCTGGGTAGAGGATGGGGGCTGGGTAGAGGATGGGGGCTGGGGGGCTGGGGGCTGGGTAGAGGATGGGGGCTGGGTAGAGGATGGGGGCTGGGTAGAGGATGGGGGCTGGGTAGGGGGGAATATGGAGAGTCGTGTGTGTGTGGGAGCTCAGAGGAGGATGCAGAACACAGAGCTCCTATGTGTGCCCCCCTCCCCCCCCTGTCCCTCTGCCTGGCCCCCACCGCAAGCCCCAGGGTGCCCCTGCCCCTGTGCCTGGGCCAGAGGGGGAACAGGGGAGCACTCTGTGCCTTATGAGGGGGGCAGAGAGCCGCCTCCACGCCTCCAGCCTGCTGTGTGTGTTTTGGAGGTTAGCAGTGGGCCAGACCCTGGGGCCCAGGGCGGGGGCTGGGTGTGCCACACCAATGTTTACAGTCAAGGAGGAGGAGGCTGAACATGGAGTCTGTGATGAGGGCAGGCCAGGGGGAGAGCCAGAAACATCAATGAATCCCTGACGAACCTTAACACCAAAACACAAATCAGAGGTCAATGGGCAATCATACCAGACTGAAAGTGGTTGGATTGTGTGTGTTTCATGGGGGTGGCGACCATCTCCCTAGGCCTGGTCCTTCAAGCTCCCATCTTTAAACATTAAGGGAAGCCTGCAGCGAGCTTGTTTTTCTCCATACAGATCTCTATTGATTCCAGCAGCCGAGCACTGATGTACTCTGTGTTGGCCCTGCTGTGCGGGGGGAGATAGGCTCTGCTTTCTCTCAGGAGAAACTCACTGAGGCGTTACAGACCAGAGAATCAGCACAATCACAATCACACACACACACACACACACCACAGGGGGCACAAAATCAAAACAGGTCCACAAGTTCACTTCAACTCCAACACTTTGTGTGAGAGTGGAGGATCATTTCTGTCCTCTGTCCTATATCCAACACATACATCATTCTTTAGCTAAGACCCGGCCAACGTTTGACCACGGAATATGCACGGTAAAACAGTGAGCGAGGACATCTCTAAATCCTGTCCATCATAGGGGTCATGACCATGACCATGACCATGTTGAGTCATTTAGCAGACGCTCTTATCCAGAGCAACTTATGAAGGTCATCAATTGCAATCCTGAGAGTTCGGCAAACAATCGTTAGTGTTGAAGTCAAGCGGGGCTGAAAGCCGTCTCCTGCTGCCTGGTAGTACGGAACCTTCCAGACCCCGTGGCAGTGTGCTCTTGGCAGTGCTTCATCAGTCCCCTGTCTCCCCAGGCCCAGCCTGTCACCCTCAGGTCCAGCCTGTCACCCCAGGTCCAGCCTGTCACCAGGCCGCACACTGCAGGTGCATCCATCTCTCCCAGCTTGTTTTTTTCCCCCCCCTCGCCCCCACGTTTTTGACACCGGAGACGTCGAGATGGTGAACCGAGGCCACGGCCCTTGTTGTGTCGGCAAAACGTTCCCCAGAGAGGGCGGGGGTCACGCTCCGGCCGTTCCGTTCACAGAAGAATATATGGTTTAATTATAGATTGTGTCAGCCTAGGATGCGTGGTGACGGACTGGCCTGAGCTGGGGAGCGAAGGTTCACACTCCTCCCCCAGCTGATGTGATGGAGGTCCACCGGCCGGTGTCTCACCCAGACGACCTGGCTGGGCTCGGGCCGACACACCCCAGAGTGTCCTCCGGGCGGCAGGAATTCAAAACATGTACATTCGTCCCTGCCAGCGCGGCACGAAGAGCCTCGGCTCCATTCACACTGGGGCTCGGACGCCCAGACACTCGACCACAGGCTGACCTGGCCAGCCAGCACGGCCACACAGAGCCAGGGAGAGAGAGAGAGAGAGAGAGAGAGAGAGAGAGAGAGAGAGAGAGAGAGAGAGACAGAGAGACAGAGAGAATCAATGGATGCAGTTACCTAACGCTGCGTGATTCACAGATTGGGTGAGTCACTGCCTGCGTCACCTGCAGATGAGGAGGAGATGTGTCCAGGATGCGGCAGGCCGGGGCTGCGTGGGATTCACCCACGTCTGGGCGTCCGAGGAGGGGCTTGGACAGGAGCGAGAGACGGCCTTGGGTATATTCTCAGCCCTGCAGTCACACACAACACCGCTGAGAAAACAACCCAGGCAAGACAGAAGAGGCACGACACCCACACGCTCACCCAAATTAAAAAGCACACGCATCTCCGAGCAAACAAACACCGCGCGCGCGCGGGCGTGTATGTGTATCAACACAAACCAAGCGATGAACAATAACGTGTAACCGCGAGAACGCTGGAGACGGGGCTTTAAACATTCAACCTACACGTCTGCTCAGGCGGAGGGATTAAACTTCGTGTGCGAGGAGGGCGATAATCTGAGTTTTAAATCACAGGCTGGGCGCCCTGTGATAGTGGAGCTAAGCCCCACTCCAATCTGAGGAGGGACGGGCAGGCAGGGGAAGGGAAGCCCACAGCAGATGAACAAATACAGGCCTGACAGCCAGCCAGCCACCACGGGAAAACAACCAGGCAGAGCACAGCTCCGGCCCCTAGCAGCCTCCTCATCGTCAGGCATAGCGGTCCACACCGTCACCCCTCCAGGCTGGATCAGTAGATAGGCTCTGTATCATATCAGGCCCGTGGAGCGTGAAGGTATCTGTGATCAACATGGATTAGCTGGAGGTGGATCGATAGGAGGTGTGGAAGCGTGAGATGAGCCCCCCCCCTGCTGAGGGATAAAACAGCTCTGATTACTGTGATATTAGAGGGAGGGGGATTCTAGCAGAGCAGACAAACCCTACCTGCTCCCATAGGGTGCACACACATGCTCATACACACACACACAAATGCTCATACACCACACACACACACAGACGCACCCAAGTATCGACCAAATAATTAGATAATTCACTTACGAGCATGCATACTGTACTGTTATTTTAACTAATATGTCAAAGGGCTGAAAACCCATCAAACAGACCATCATCCCAGATTTGCGTATGCATAAAGGCAGGCTTTATTAGGGACGCCCAGAGCAAGCGGGATGGCTGACGGTCCAAACCCTTCCTGTCGAGAGGCCCAAACAAGTCCAGGGTCTATGGTGGTTGAGCCGTGAGGGGGTTGTGGGTGGCAGTCTACCTGGTCATACACACTGACCACTCTGTTCAAGCAGAGAGCACCACGATTCACCACGAGCACAGAAAGGGCACTGTGTGTTAGCGCGAGTCTACGCGTGCACCTACAACACTGAGCCCACTGTGGGAGTGAGCGTCACTACAGAGGTGTAGGTGGAAATGTGTGTGTGTGTGTTTGTGTGTGCGTGTCTGTGCGTGTGTGTGCGTGAGTGTGTGTGTGTGTGTGTGTGTGATGTGTGTGTGTAGTGTGTGTGTGGTGTGAGTGTGTGTGAGTGCATGTGTGTGAGTGTGTGAGTGAGTGCGTGTGTGTGTGTGTATGTGTGTGTGTGTGTGTGAGTGCATGTGTGTGCGAGTGTGTGAGTGAGTGCGTGCCTGTGTGTGTGTGCGCGTGTGTGTGTAAAGATGACGGCAGTTAAAAAAAGAGGTCTGGCGCTCTCTTTTAATTAGGATAATGATCTCATCACCAGGAATCAAAATGCTGGCAGGGGATCAAACCCAGGGATCAAACTAAGCCACAACACCGAGGTCCACTGTGCCACTGAAGGAGAGCATGCCCTTTGCTACTAGGAGTCAACTTCCTCCCTGCTCCTTCTCCCCCCTCCCCGACTGCCATCTGACGTCCTGATTGAGCGTGATTGGTAGGGGCCAGAGGTGGTGTGCTCGCCATATCAGGAGAGAGAACAGTGGGTAAAACGGGAAGCAGAGAAGGAGAGAGAGAGAGAGGGAGAAATAAATGTGAAATACAATCCCCAACACCCCAGGAGCAGAAAGCACAAACCCTCCAGCACCCCACTGAGAAGCAGGCAGCCTCTGCTGACTCTGCCCCCCGCTCGGAGCACTGCCGAGCAGGCATGCGACTCAGACAGGCAGGGGGTGTGGGCTGGCTTTCTCTTCCAAAGGGCAGCCGGCATGCCCTGAGGCGGGCTTCATGCAGCTGTCAGAAACTCTGACCCCACCGCCCGGCCCCCCTCGCCGTGCCCCCTCTGGCCCCGTCCTCTGCCACCTAGCCGACCAGGAGGGGGTGACCCCTGGACTGGTAGCGCTTATCCTCTCCACCTGAGAGCAGGCCTGAGGGATGGACGTTCACCACCACCGTTTACAGATATTTCCCATTTGGAGTCCCACCTGTCACAGAGCTCTGCTCCGCTGGCAGCCTCGGCCGTCTCCTCCCGCGTCCCCCGCGCCGCGCCACCTCGGGGGGCCACTGGGGGGATTCTCTCTCCCGCAAAGCCGGGGGGGCACCCGGGCCAAAACGCATGCCTGTCAACGGAACGCTCGCGCTGGGATTAGTCATCTGTTTGAGAGCTTCCCTTTATACGCGGAACTAGGAGGCAGGCAACGGGGAGGACAGCGCGATGACCTCCCCCGTCTGTGGCCGGCTTCCCGTGAGTAATTGGGGGACTTAGCCGCGTGTTTGTCCAGGCAGCAGAAGAAGAAGAAGCAGCAACTCGCGACGTTTGAGCGCAGAACTTTTCCCGAGAAAGCCTACGTGAGGTCAAGCCCTTGTTCTTGACAATTCAAACGATAGGGTTGTCATCACAGACGGTAGCACAGCACTTACGGGAACACACACACACACACGACGAGGGGGTCCTGGGGCTCAAGCTGTGTGGACCAGTGTTAAAGGGGGTCGTCGCCTTGGCACCGTCGGAGACGTGCATAACCTCTGAGGAAACTCTAGAAGGCCCCCAAGCACCGAGGAGGAGGGGCACTCCATCATCTAATAAGCCCTGTCAGAGGGTCATTCCAACCAGACGATACGGCGAGGTGAGACGGGATGAAGCGCGCGCGGGCGTGCGTGCACGCGCATGGCGAGCGTGAGTCTGCGCGTGTGTGTGGCCTGTGAAATGTGAAAACACATTTTCACGTCACGAAAGAAACGAGACGAGTCTGACACGTACTGCAGTGTCCATTAGGGCCTCCGCACACTCCCTTTCTCACCACGTCTGTTTCATTAACGCTCGACGTGACTTTCTCTGGGAGTGTAGGGGAACACAGCGGTGAGAGACAGCCAGAGAGCAGACATGACGCTCTTTATTGGCGTAATGATGATGTCATCACTGCTCCACGTCGTAACACAGCGCCAACTGTCACTAACAATTTGCTCTCATCTCCGTCGAGATGTTCTCCGTTTTGATGTCACACACCTTCTCCTCAGACGGTGACCAGCTCAGTACAGAATCCCCCCCAAGAAGACCCCAGGGTCTTGGTCGTGTCCCCTGATTTTTGGGATCTCCCACGTCTCCGTCAACACACTCTCCAGCACACACACAGGGGCGCACAGTACACACCCCGAAAAGAGAGATACTCTGATGGTGAGGGCGACACAGAGAGAGAGACACACGAGGATAGAGAAACATAGAGAGAGAGAAAGAGAGAGAGAGAGACACAGAGAGAAGAGAGAGACAGAGAGAGAGAGAGAGAGAGAGAGAGAGAGAGACACAGAGAGAGACAGAGACAAAGAGACAGACAGAGAGAGAGAGACAGAGAGAGAGAGAGAGAGAGAGACAGAGAGAGAGAGAGAGAGAGACAGATAGATATAGAGAGATAGATACAGAGATAGAGATAGATAGTGGGTGTAGAAAGCAAAACAGAGACAGAAGGAAAGAGCGAAAGGGGAAGATAATCTTTCTCACATCTCTCTCCATGAAACACAAACATCCAAAACGACATGATGCTTTATTAACCTATTCTACAGCTTTCGGTAAACACATTTCCGAACGTAAACCACAGGCCACAGTTGTTACAAAAAGACAACTCCCTCAGTCCCTCCAAGAAGACAAATAGTACCAAAAAGGTCAGGACTGCTTCGACAAAACAACAATGAGGATGACGAATTGCGTACGCAGTCCGTCACAACAACAATAACAGAGTCAAACATAAGTCACACAGAGCCATTCAGTCGGAGGAGCGAGCTCTAAAGGTGCCAACCATAAATACCTTCAGTACAGACACAGCAGTATTTCACTGTCCCTGACTGAAGGTTATGATATTTCAGTTGATTTAGCAGCGCTTTCCCAACACGCCTACGACTACTGCGAGCTTACAGGACGATGAACACACGTTAGAAACTGTACCATGCATACAATATTCAACAGACATATTCTTGCATCATTCTGGGACTGCAAGTCAGTCTGGCCTATAATAGACCTAAGGAACTGGTGTTCTTGAGGAATAGGTAGCATTGTAGGTTCTGCAATGGAGTGTTCTAGAAAGCTGTAGGCTCACTCTCTGTATACCCAGGTGAATTGTAGTAATACTGTATCAAAAACTGTATGATCATTATCCTAGTGAAACGAGTCGAAAGCCCAAGAGTGGATTTGTTGACTAGCAGCAGGCGGTTAAATCTGTCATGCTGGGTCCAAGTGGACTGTGGAGGTGTAGAGAGATACGATGTGTACAAAATAAAGAACCAGCATCTTCAAGGCATACCTATCCCTTAGAAGTCCCAGAATAGTTGCCCACTTCCCAGAGACCAGTCAACGATATGACATTCTATCATTCATTATACAGCACAAGAAACAGATGTTTCACAAGATGATGCGTGTGTGTGCGCGTGCGCGTGTGCGTGAGAGAGAGAGAGAGAGAGAGAGAGAGAGAGAGAGAGAGAGAGAGAGAGAGAGAGAGAGAGAGAGAACTGCAAACTTGAAGTTACAAGGTAGCCTAGTTTGAGAAATTACAAACGCTGCTAATTGATTTTTTTTTCTTCAGCTTGAACCTGGGCTGACAGTTAACTGGTCGGGATAGACTGGTTGGGGACAGTAGCACTACTCGGTTCGGAGATGATGACCCGTTGTACAATTATGTTGAACATGATGGCCAATTCATTTTCAAAATATGACACGTGCCACGCACACAGTAACGCGCAGTGGCGTAAACAGACGTGACTGGTGTGAATTGTTTCTGAATGTCTATGGCTACACTGCCTTAGTGACACGAAACAGGTGGACACCGTCTCGGCGCTGTCTGCTAAACTAAGCGAATTCAACTGACGCTAGTTCATAAATGAAAACATCACACAAAGGTGTTGCCTTCGACAAAAAATCGCAAATCTTTCCCTATCCATAACTTTTAACGCTATGCAGGTGAATAAGTCGATTATCGTCCTCCGACAGTTATCTAGACCCGATGAATTGGCACGTGGGATTCACTTAACTTTAAATAAACATCATGAGTTATTCATGTCTAAATTAGTCATTGGTATCAAACCCTACCTGCCACGTTCCGTTTTCGATTGTCTCTGAGGTCTTCTGTGCCCAACATCTTTCGAAACGATGTGACAAGACTGAGTGCCAGATCCATAAACCGAGCTCGCGCACTGGTGTGGAGTCACCAGAGAGAGAGCGCGCAGTCACTTCACGAATGCGCAATCAGAGCTCAGCAATTGACCAGGTTTGAGTCCCTCCCAAACAAGAGTAGGCTACTTTTGAGGAAACGTGTTCATGTATTTATTTATTATTTATAACCTTTACTACCGTATGTGCGTGCGTGCGTGTCCGCGTGCGTGTGTGTGTGGTGTGTGTGTGCGCGCGTGTATTTCGCACTGTAGGGTAAACTAAACTAAACATTTCTGTAAACTCACAAGTTGCTTATACTATTGTATTTATTGATATTTGTATTGAAGCCAATATGTTTCTGCCTATATGAACCATCCAACTGGGTTTTAAATATGGAAAGTGATACAGGGCTATACATCTCTGAACTCGTGTCACACGTCATGTCACAACCCTACAGTCTTACCATAAATACTATCATGTCAAACAAGTATTACCAAGTGACAAATGGGTGGCTATAAATTAAATGCAGAATACATGACCCTCCAATAGAAAAGCTTAGGCCTAGAAATACAAGTAGTTTTGTAAGATGTAGTGTTTCCACTAAAACAAAGAAAACACGTTTGTATATGGTAGCCAACGTATGATTCCTTACACAAAATCCTCATAGTAAAAAAGACAACCATGGTGGTTGGTTGCGATAATTCACTGTATTATGTCATAGCCTAAAACTAAATGTTATCGTAAAATTTGCGCTGTTTTGGATATGGCCACCGATTGCGTGCGTAAAGAAACGACTATTTCCCTGTGAACACTGCGCGCTCTAGTGAGGGTTGCAGGGCCGTAATTGCAGGGGACACATCACTCCCAATATTCAAATCTGGTCAAAATGTCCCCCCCCAATATATTGATATAAAGATATAAAGAAAATATAGCTACGCTAAAACAGGCAACCACGCACGCTGGCCGAAATTATCATAAAAAATGTAATCATATTAATAACTAAACGTTAAAAAAAGAAGGAAAGGAAATTTCCTCAGCAGATTTCGTCCCCCCCCAATGTTGACTCCATGGCTACGGCCTTGGAGGGTTGTCAACAGAAAAATGATGGATGCTTACTTAGGATCTCGAAAATGACCGTATGCGAATACACTGGCAAGCTGTGCGCTCAGAAGGACTGCGGGGTCATAAAAATAACCCACAGTAGTGAACACGAAGACCACGGAGTAAGTAACTAAACACCGTTTACAACCGGCACTGCCTGCCACCAGCCCATTGCCTGTTGGAGAACATTTATCCACACATAAACATGTTGTTTACTCTCCACTGACTGCTCAGAAATCTTTCGTTATTAGAATGACTCGGGGGTTAACTACATGTATTCCCTCCAATCATTCTTCTCTACTCAATATTCCAATCCCCCATGCTATTTGTAAATGTACGGCTGCTAGAAGGACAGGATGACAGCCAAGGTACGTTCTAATGAACGCTTTGCCCACATAACAGTCCCTTTCATCCATTTACATTTACATTTACATTTAGCAGACGCTTTTATCCAAAGCGACTTCCAAGAGAGAGCTTTACAAAAGTGCATAGGTCACTGATCATAACAACGAGATATCCCCAACATTGCAAGTAGTCAAACATGAATCATACATTGTGAAAAAACCCAAAAATAAGTGCCAAAGGGAAAAAATCATAAGAGCATGAAGTTAAACAAGTTACAATTGGACAACATGAATCTAAAAGTGCACCTGTGGAAGAGCAAACAACAGTAAACTACCTCACAGCGAGTACAATAATTTTAATCAGTTACAGCTAACCGACAAGAGCAGCAGCTCTCTAAGTCAGAGTCCTTGTGATCCTGGAAGAGACTAACATCATGTCCAGCAGATCTTTCCTAGGTACCGTTGTATTCAGTGCCCATCCTTCATCCAGTTTTGGGTTTGGCTGCAAAAGTTCCAACTTGACAAAATGAATGAAACAAAAAATCCAATAGCTTGATGTCTACATTATGTTAGATGATGGTTTTATAAAATATGTAACAGAACAATTCTCAGGGGTTTAATAAAACAGCCCCACAAGAGGGCATACCTATTAAATCGCGAAACGACAAAACACACAAAGCTTCGCTCACTCTTCCTCCCTGGCCACCTGCCCACGCTCATACCTTGATTATAGCTCACCTGGTTACCACAGTAACCGTCACTAAAGTAATGTCCATCCAGCGTGTTTTAGAATTCATCTATAAATGGAGCCTTTGGGGACTAGAGAGAGGATGAAAAAAGAGCAAAATGAATGGAAGATTTGGAAAATGGAAGACATGGAACATTTTAAACAATAGCACTTCAGGCATCTGATTAACTCCAGGGTGAGTGCAGACAAAATGGAATATGTAAAACTGGAATATGAAAAGGGTATGTTAAAATGTACAATGCAGGGACATGGAAAATACTTGCTCTATATAGTCCATAATATAAGCCTTGGTATGTAGGTGGGATAGAATACACCTTGCTAAATGGATTGTTCATCCATTTACTTGTAACTTCCACATTAGTTTCTGTTTTGAATTATGATTATGACTGATCACCTTGAAAAGGATGAGATCGCTTAATAAGATTCTATAAAAGACATGTAAACTCATTGTAAAGGACATAATATGCATCTCTCTTCCCACTCACACCCGCCCCCCCAAATGAAACTCTTATCGTTTTGACTAGAAATAATACACTGTGTGTGTGTGCGCGCTGTCTTGTAACACGCAGACAAGATGCCACAGATTCTGACATATTACAAGCTTGTTTAAAAGTCTGCACTGAAAAAAAGGACGATGACCACCCAGGCCTACGGTGGCACCCCTGTCCTTCAGGATGTCACCAAACCACCACAGTGATGTGTGTGTCCTTCAGGATGTCACCAAACCACCACAGTGATGTGGGTGTCCTTCAGGATGTCACCAAACCACCACAGTGATGTGTGTGTCCTTGAGGATGTCACCAAACCACCACAGTGACGTGTGTGAGTGTCCTTCAGGATGTCACCAAACCAACACAGTGATGTGTGTGTCGTTCAGGATGTCACCAAACCACCACAGTGATGTGTGTCTCCTTCAGGATGTCACCAAACCACCACAGTGATGTGTGTGTCCTTCAGGATGTCACCAAACCAACACAGTGATGTGTGTGACCTTATGCTTAATAAGGGCTAGCAATTGGAAGGCTGTGGTGGTGTCTGGTTCATGTGTACTTGCCCATGGCAGTAGTTTTAATTAGAAGTGTCCAGTGGGCTCTTTGAGCAGCTAATTACACCAGCTGCCCATGGAGCCTCTAATGGCCCAAACAGACAGAGGCAAGACTGTGAACCAGGGTAGAGAAGAGAAAAGACAAAACAGAGACGAGAGAAGAGAGAGGGAGCAGAGGGAGAAGTGGAAGAGAGAGAGAGAGAGAGAGAGAGGGAGAGAGAGAGAGAGAGAGAGAGAGAGCGAGAGAGAGAGAGAGACGAGAGAGAGAGAGAGAGAGAGAGAGCGAGAGAGAGAGAGAGAGAGAGAGAGACGAGAGAGAGAGAGAGAGAGAGAGAGATGAGAGAGAGAGAGAGAGAGCGAGAGAGTATCAGAGCGAGCTCTAGCTATCTAGCTGCTATATCTCTCTATTCGTATCTCTATCTATACTCTCTCTCTCTCTTTTTCTCTCTCTCTCTTTCTCTCAGCCACAAGAGCGCCGCTCCCTGGTGCTAAAATTCTCTTACTTGCTATGGCTATCAATGGGCACGCTGTAGGTCTAACCATGAAAACTATAGCGAGTCCAGACATCCAAAAAGGACTGGCGGGTGGCAATGAGCTGTGCCCTGTGATGCATGACTGGGGAGTACAGGTGCTTTTTACAGCTTGAGTCCCTGTGGTGTGTCAGAGTGGTAGCTGCTCTGTTCACTCTGGGCATTAGCACCTTGTTATTCCACTGAGAGGCTCTCCTAGAAATCCATACATATTAATAAGCAGAAATACTCGCTCCTCGCCTAAGCACTGGGATTCTGTCCAAAGCCATATCACTCTACAGTCTGTTTAGCAGCACAAAAAACAGCTTAATGCTAACCCTGTAGTATGCGAAGCATGTGTTAGGGTTGTGCAATAATTCAGGAACTACAATTTTCATAACTACAGCAAGTACTGCGCAGTTATATGGTGCGTCCCAAATTATTGCAAATAAAACGTTACAAAACTGTTTGTGATCATAAATTATGTTGATTAAAACGCCCTTCAATGCCCGCTAGAACATGAACTATGTAACAGCCTGTTTAAATGCTGGCTGAGTTAGTTGGAGTGCTGTTCTTCAGAAAACTATCAGCGTGACAGACCAGAGAGTTGGGCTGACGCTGATGAAATGGCACACATCTCCTGCGCTGCGCTCTGTGGCTCTAAGTAGCCATGAAGAGGCACTTTGGAGGGCCACCCGAGAGAGGGACTATTAAGAGAGGCTGAGGTTGCAGCCCTCACGATCCCACTTTGAACATAAAACCCAAACACACATACCAGCGACAAGGACCCATGGTACTGGATGAGTTTCTCACAATTAGCTTTTGAGTTTTCAAGGTTTTCGAGTTCTCACATTCCCTTTGAAGGGCCAGGTCTGCATGTGTGGGGTTTTGTAAGGAGTTTGGAGATATTCTCTCAGTACATCAAAGCAGCAAGCAGGCTACAATAGTTGGGGACTAGAAAAGGTGTATTGAATGCTAGCAACCCTCTGGCTTTAAAGAGAGAATAGTAACAATAAACCTTTTTCCTCAGTATCAGAAATGTAATATTCAAAATGATGCAAAATGCTTTAAATCACCTAGTTTCTGCCTACTGCCTTACTATTATTACCTGCGGAGGGAGATTACCTTGACTACCAGAAAGGTCAACCAAGCTTGGCAGTTTTTGCCTCATCTCTTACTTTTTGGATGTGTGAGAGAGAACTGAAAGGGGGAGGACCATCTCCAGGTCTCAGCGTCCCCCAGACATGAGGAGGGGCATTCATGGAAATGGTCCGGGTCACAATCAGAGACCATTAGCAGCAGACGATACGATCAGAGGACTACAAGCCACGGGAAAATCACTTCCTCTCCTACGACTCCCCCAAATGTATCTAATAGCTTTTGTTGCCTGGAGATGAGGTCATGTCCGCCTTAACCCTGACGTTTATCATAAGGAAATTGCGTGCAATACTCATGGTTAGATTGCACAACAGTCTGTTATATTGTAAGAAAAACTGGAAAGCTCACTCAGCATGTCACTCAGGAGGGCGAATAACCTATGATTAGACGTGATTGTCAGTCCCGGATCAGATCAACTCAAGCATCACAAGAATGAAATTGGTGGTTCCGCAGCAAATAACCCAAACTCAATTTTGTCCTTTACCGGTAATCCGTTGACTGTAATCCTTCACTGCGTCAGTGATTGAAAACTTAGGTGCCACAGCATGAAAACCAATGATCTATTTACATAAATGATACTGTTGCTCTGAATAATAGTGAGATGACAGGCAAGGACACAAGTAGAAGTTTTCTTCTGTTCTTGCTTGTCAAGACCCTTGAGCTGAATTATGTATATATCTACATGTATGTATATATCTAGCTGTCATGTATATGACATTAAGGGCCATCATCTCTACATGCATCAGTGCTTTATTTGCCATTGTGCATCAGGGCATGATATTTTAGGTGGATAGTTTGATTATAGTATTTAAGAGCTCCACTTAACAAAGATTGTGAAGCAAATAATGCGTCTGTTTTATTTCAAGCTTTTTGTATATTTCTTCTCATCTACTTTCAACAAAGACCTTCCAGCAGCACCTTCAGCCATTATCCTCACCCTGTTTCACCATCTCCCTTTGCAGGTCCCTCTCTTTGATATCCCCACCTTCTCTCCTTCTCCAAACATCTC
Organism: Mallotus villosus; assembly: GCA_903064625.1. Lineage (NCBI taxonomy): Eukaryota > Metazoa > Chordata > Actinopteri > Osmeriformes > Salangidae > Mallotus > Mallotus villosus. The sequence continues at coordinate 1,360,364 of CAEFZP010000199.1, read as the reverse complement.
CTTCTGTGATTTGTTCAACATTCTCTGCTTCCCCTATACTCTCCCTTCTCCTGCTCCTGAATCCGGCACCCACAATATTTCACATTTTGATCTTGTGGAACTCACGCTCTCCTGCTGATATTCCTCTAGCCCGCGACTCCACGCACAAAAACACCAACAACACAAAAACAAACAACCCAAACAAAAACAGATCGCAGCTAGAGAGGAGATAGGGTGTAGAGGGGATCTAGTGCGAGTAGGTATGAGATGTCTCATGAGACGATAGAGAGGAAAGAGAAAGCGAAAGGAGAGAGAAAGAGAGAAAGAGAAAGAGAAAGAGAAAGAGAAAGAGAAAGAGAAGAGAAAGAGAAAGAGGAAGAGAAAGGAGAAAGAGAAAGAGAAAGAGAAAGAGAAAGAGAAAGGAAAGAGAAAGCAGAAAGAGAAAGAGAAAGAGAAAGAGAAAGAGAAAGAGAAAGAGAAGAGGAAAGAGAAAGAGAAAGATGAGAAGAGAGAGAAGACGAGACAGAGAAAGAGAAAGAGAAAGCAGCAAAGAGAACGAGCAAGAGCAAGAGAGAAGAGAAGAGCAGAGAGAAGGAGAGAGAGAGAGAAGCAGCGAGACGAACAGAGAGAAAAGATAGAAAGAGAGCAAGAAAGATCACTGCCTCCCTAACCACTCTACCCACGTCTCTCTCATCTGCTCTATCCCTACCCTCATCCCTCCCTCCCTCCATCCCTCACTTATTTTCCCTCTCCCCATTGCTTTAACCGTTCTTTTTTCTGCTGAAGGTTACTCTGCCTGCAGGGCTATGAAAATGTCATAAAGGCCCACTCCATTTTCAGCGACGTAAATAGCCATTTCCCGCCAGAGCAAACCCACTTTTCCAGCTCTGACCCACCCGCCACGTCGCCCATCACACCTCACACCTCCCTCTCCACACTGCCATGGGACCACTGGTGAGAGAAATGAACAGCTCCCTTTCATTCTTCCTTCCATTCTCTTCCACCTGATTGGCCCCTGTGTCTTGCCACATCTCAATGTATTTTCGACTGAAATCCCTTTCTTTTGGTTCTAACAAAAAAAACTAAAAATCCTGACTTACAGCACCCCTAATTCCGAAACTTGCGGATGGCCTATTCATACTCCAATGATGAAACATCAGAACAGGATAATGTAAGGAAAACCGCTACATTGACAGACAAAAGAAGAGCACTTTGCAGTCGTTTGCAGAGACTGACAGTAGCCTCTCTCAATTTTGCTGAAAGGTTCCAATCAAACATGGTGCCATAGAAGCTCCACTCTTAACCCCAGACATACTGTACCAGGGACAAATGTACTCGTGTCTGTGTGCTTTCTGTGATTCTGGACAGTCTCAAATGTTGTTTTTGTGTGTGAAGAATAATGTAGAGGCATATAGTATGTGGTGAATCACCTCAATAGAATTAAACCTGAACCTCTTGGGCAGGCTAACATTTGCCTCTCTCCTTCTCTCTCGCACTAGTCCGAGCTAGACTGGTTCATTTCCGTGTGCTGTGCTCTGTTCCAGAAAGCCTTCCGCATGTTGCACGTCACTATAGTCATGTTTTCTTTCCTCCAACCTCACCCAGCCCTAATCTTCCCTTTCAATTTCCTGAAGCTTCACAAGACAATGAAGAGTAACTTCAAAGGTCGCTGTGAAGACACTGATAGCTTACACCCCACAAAAAATACAGAATTCTGGTGTCATGCTAGCAGTCAGACAACAGATCATTGGGAGTTTTGTTGTGAAGTAAACAACACAGTTATTGCACTGCCAGCCATAAGTCTGGGCCTGTTTCTCTTTCTCCACAAACCTTCCCACCTTTGACATCTCAGCCATAGCGGGGAAAGAGACCTACACATCACATGCTCCAGGGCCATCTCCCCAAAGATCACAATATAATTCTGCCCACCAACCTATCTACTCTGGTGAGATGCAACTCACAAAAGGTCTAATTGAACGCTAAAATTACCCCGGGATCCATTCAGGCTAATGTACCCTAATTTACTTGGTGTGGTTGAGCTCTTAACAATGTGTGGAAGTCAACACAACCAATAGCATGCTGTGACTCAAAATGACTTTCGACAGCCTGATTGAATTAATTGGCTGCCGTTGGGTATGGGGAAATAGATAGACTTTTAGCTATTGAAAAGAAAAAGATTGACAAGTGCGCTGTTTTTCTCTGAAATAATTGAGAGGGTGGACGGGTGAAAGGGAGAGTGAAAAGAATGAGTGGTACAAAGAAATAAAGAAAGACTCGTCGTGTGGACAAAGGGAGAGATTTGGAATACGATGCAGCGTGTTGTTTCTGTCTTGTGGCCAGATGTTTGCTGTGTTCCTTCTCTTGTTGTGAAATGGCTCCCTTTTCTTCTCGAACACAAAACCTATCATTTTGACATTTGTGGATAAAACCCGAGAGCGCTTTACAATTGACAGAGACTGCGGATGGAAGTACTCACGACTCTCCTTCCCTCTGTTCCTCGAGGATCCGAACCACATCGGAGAGATAGCTTATCTATGGAAACAAGGAAGGAAAATAATATGAGACTGTGGATGTGTCTGGATGGTGGAGCCAGACCTCCCCATCTCATGCCTGGGAGGGGAGAGAGCAGAGCTGGGGGGGTCAGAGTGAACATGGTGGGCTGGGTGAGAGGTGGCTGGCGTGCTGGCTGTCTATCTCACGCCTGGCAGGGGGCTGATGGGAGGAAGGTTGTTACAGGCCATTGCTGAAGCAGAGTGAAGGGGTTTATTATAATTGGATCTGTCAAAACTTTGACACAGTTAATGTGCCGTCTCCTGAGCCCGACAGACACAACCAGGGCTGTGGTCTGGCCCCTCCCCCTCTGCTGCTCCCTGCATGACTGAGAGGGCTATTTGTTTGTTGTTGGCATTTTCATTTAAAAACAATAAAACAAAAGCATCTGGTCTCCTATCTCATTTAAATCATGTGTTGGTATTACAGTAGGAGCAGTCGTCTCTCTCTCTTATTCACTTCTCTCTTTCCCTCTCTCTCTATCACTCTCTTACCCTCTCTTTAAGCATAATCTCCTAATGATCATATAATCATGCTAGACTAAACAAAATAATAATTAAAAGACCCCAACAATAGAACTAAAGGTTTAAAATGGTCGAGTTTCTGGAAAACAACTGAATGTGTTTGCAGATGGTTGCGTGGAGAGAGACTGAGGTCGCTGTGCTGTTGTGCGTTGACTCGTCTCTATGAATCTGCCCGTGTCACTGCAAGGTCAGAGATGATGCCAGGAAATACTCTTACAGCCAGCTCCATCCTCCAGGACATATGGTGCTGCTCCTGCTCTCTCACTCTTTGTTTTTCTCTCTCACCCATTCCTCTTACACTGCAAAGTTTCTGAATATTCAGTCGACTCATTCTTCCCTTCCTCGCGGTTTCCTCGACATTTCTCAGGGTAGTTGGTCAAATTATTTGAGTTAAATGTTCTCCTTCTATTCTAGGCCTGCATTAGCATTTGCAGGCCATGTCCACAAGCCAATGTCTCGTTAGTGTACTGGTGCATGTTAGTGAGTTGTAGTTTGCATAAGCAGTAGCCTTGTGTCAACCTCAGGCCTTGCCTGTCCTCTCTTCCACATCCTCACGGTCAAACATAGGCTGTTTTTAGCCACACATCAAGCACGCTTATGAGTTAGTGTTTCCATACAGTAACTTCACAGCCACAGCTTTGCCCAGAATAAAACAGACCCACACGCATGCCAAATAATACATGCATGAAGAACAACAATGTTGACAGAGATCTTGTCCAATATACATATAAATGTACTGTATATTGTCTACCAACTAACCTGAATAGATCATACACAGAAACCGGGCGACAGCGAGGTGAACCAGTTTTTTTACAATCCTTTCTGCTTTGAATAAGAGCAAAAGTGGAGATGGATTAAATAGAGGTATTAACAAATTGGTGTCATGAATTAGAACAAATACGCAGTACAACCCTACACCGTATTCCATTTCTAAAAGGAAATACTTTGTGCAATTAGACAACCATGGTGGCCTATAGAAAGCTGAGCAGGAAAGCTGCCAGAAACTAGAAGTCCACTGGTAGTGCTAACACTAAGAAACTGATCAAGAAAACTTGTTAGGAGTTAATCTGAGTCTCCGAGATCAACGTTTTTAATCTAGCAGGTCATCCATTCCAAAGGAGAGGCAGACGAATGGGGGTGCGTAGCAGACAAAAGGCACTGCCTCTGAGCAGCACTGGAAAAAGACAAGCTTTCCTTTTATCAGGGCCATAATAGAGCATGAAATAGCCCAGTTAACTCCTATAGCCCTGAAGTCACTCTAGCAGCTGGGGACAATTCATCCCGGAGAGGCCCAAAGGAAACCCGGACAATAAAGACGTACTTCAACGAATTATAATCAATTCTGTGGTCCCCTGTAAAATAAACATGCAAATGATTCGATCAACTGTTCTGAAGTATCCTTCCTCCTTATTCGGAGGACGAGAGAGAGAGGAAGTGACCTTTAACATCCTCTGTCTGAATCCATGTGAACTGGGTTCTCCGAGAGACTTCAGAGGACAGGGCCGAACATGCCGTCTCGTCGTGTGTCTGACAGTGTTCCGCTGTTGTGATGACTGAGGCCAAGTTGTCAAGTGGAGCACCCCCTCCGAATCCCATCGCCATACACAAACTCCTGAAAGAACCCCCCTCGACTCTTTGAACTAAACATGGCGAATGACAACACCTAGCCTACTGTGGGACCAAATGGAGCTTTTAAAGCTAATGGTAACTAGATCCACAGCAGTGTGATGGGAATAAAGCTGCTGATGTACCCGCCACCTGACCCCCAGAAACACCAGACACGCCAGGTCCCTCATTAGAACACACTGTCCAGCAGGGTAGCTGGCTGCCAAAGATCTCCAGGGACTCCGTGTACAGCCGACAAGTGTGTGTTTGTGTGTGTGTGTGTTGTTTGTTTGATTTCCTACTTATGCGACACCATTGAGATGCATTTGCTTCTGTTCTGTATGTGTGTGAAAGTGTGAAAGTGTGACTACTAGGTATATAAAGAGATGCGTTAAACACACCTGCTTGAGTGTTCTTGATTCCCTTCTGTATTTGTCCCTCTTGTCAAGATAAGCTTGATACACAAAATATTTGCACGCGTACACACACACTGCCATGCAAACTAGCTAAGAGCTAATTGCAATTACTGTAACATTCACAGAGTGAGTACCAGCTCTAAAACAAATAAAGAAATAATCACACATGATTATAGTGCCCAAGCCTGATTAAGTCAAATCATGCTTGCTTCTTCCTCTCCTTCCTGCCTGTCTCTGAATGGTGGATGCCACCAGAGTGGGCCCTGTAGTCAGATGGAAGTCCTTCACTGCCCCAGCTCAGCAGCTTCAGACATACAGCTGTCATAGATTTGTGGAGATTTTTGACACGCCAGATTGACCAAATCAAAGCAATGCACGGATAGACGGACCGGCTGAAAGGCTGTCAGGCAGACAGGAAGGAAGGCAGGCAGAAAGCCAGGCAGGCAGTCAGATGTTTTGATGGGTGAGTTTACTTCTGGAACTGGACGACTGCTGCTATGAAATTACGGGTTACCCTGAAGTGTTTCATAATGTATGTTTGTGTTCGTACATATTCGTTTTCCTCCAGGCAGAAATCCAGCTCTTGACAAAAACAATGCACTGAAATGAAAAGTTAATTGTTTCGGTAAAAAAAGAGAGCAAGGAATGGCCACAATCCTGTAATTAGCTAAATGCAGTCAGTCTAAATTTAGTCTAAACAGCTGGTAACAAAGTACAACAAATATCATGTCTTGTGTTGCAGGACAATCAAACTACCAACTACAAACAGGGGTTATGCAGTACAGAGTTTGAATGAATAGACAGCCATGTATGTATTTTGGTATCCCTTATCCCCAGCCAAACCTAATGGGATCTCGGTAAGACTTTGGCTCCATGAAAACAACATTGAATATTCTCCTATGTTCTTCATATCCTGCCTGGAACAGACCCCCAATGTGTAAAGAGAGCTCCCTCTGGTGTCAAGAGACACTAAGATGTTCAAAAGCCTAGACTGCCACCCAGTGGTAAGATATGTAATAGCAAGGAAGGGCGGTATTTTATAGCTCAATAATAAACGTCACAAAGACACACAAACTTCATGATGTGCTGCAAACCATGATTCATAATATATTTAATATATTAATTGTATTCAAACTTTCAATCATAAACAAGTTCATAATTGTATGATGAGTGCTACTACAAGTTTAAAATTCTTAAAAACATACATCTTACTTAATAGTCTCTATAATTTGCATTTTGGCAAGAACTGTGTGAAGACAGTGACTACATGAGTTCATGCATTTTCATGCCTAATGGCAGCAATGGACCATAAAAAACACCCATATTGTACAGAGAGGGAGACGAGAAGGACAGCCATAGGTCCTGAGGCATAAACAAAGCTGTTATGCTAATTCTAACCCTGCCCACTGTCTAACAAGCTTCAGCATACTGCTACACCACAGCCTCCAGCGCTGGACAGAAAGGACCCACCCTATCTCAACATGTATACAGTGTTTAAGATTACACACACACGCACTTGCACAGATACACACACACACACACACACATAACATGATCCTAGATAATTGGGTGTGCCACGTCGATGACGACGTGGCCATCCTTTGTAATCTCACATATATATTTATTGGGTGTGCCACGTCGATGACGACGTGGCCATCCTTTGTAATCTCACATATATATTTATTATTATTATTGTTTATTTTCCCACCCCTAAAACTCGGTCAATATTTGGACTACATAGAGAACGACCCGGTAAAACGTTCCGTCTTGGTAGCGATTGAGTTGCTTGTATCAGAATTTACGTTCCGATGCATGGTTTAAGCTTAAAGTACATTTTTGTGGCGAAAAGTGAAGCTAATGTGGCTAACTTGCTAGCCACAGTCATTGACGTTCCTACCGTCACTAACGTCACGAAAACACGCGTGACTGCCAGGCTGTAGAAGAACATTCGTTTAGCAGCTCGTTAACTTCTGGGAGATAGCTAGGCTAACTTGAAATGCCAGAAGCATTACTTTACCCTTACATTGTAAGGGGACTGCAAAAATACTAGTCCGGTCACCGGTGGTGTACTGTAGACACATTTCTTGCAGCAACTGAATGGTGAGATTGTCCGAATCCTACCTAGGTGTTGTTGAGGATAGCGTTAGCTTGTTTTAGCCATTACCTCAGTTTGCAACCGCCCAACTGTGTGTACATTTAGTCTAGCCAGAGAGGCAAATTTCAACTATACAGAAGAACGCTACCGAAATAAACGTACTGTACTGCAAACGATTTGTTTTAAGGAGTTTTTATTTGCAACTGTCTGCTTTTGGACTGTTTAGCGTAGCTAGCTCTAGTAGATAGCTCTACTGTAGTGTAGTAGTAACGCTAACTAACGACTGGCTGTTCGTTCGTGAAGGCGCCAAAAGTGGATGGTAAAAATAGAAAAGGTAGTCTACAGTAGGCTACATTAAACCAATAAAACCGTTTCTAACAACGTTATGTTTTCGCCGTGTTTGTATTATTCAATTTAGTTGTAGGCTTATATGTGCTTACTTCTTTTTGCTATACAGTTCAGGTAATGCTAGCTAGGCATTTAGGAGTTGAATGATCAGATCAACCCAACATTCTGGGTTAAATGGTCAACCCATCTTGCTGGGTTAACGTGTGTTCTGTCCTATATTTAACCAGCTGCTGGGTTGGAATTGACTGGGCTGTTTTAAACCTTACCCACCATTTTTTAGAGTGAACTGTGTCATGTAGGCTAGGCTGAATTGTGAGCTCACGGTGTCCGGTAGCCTACTCTATGCTATAAATATAGCGAGCAACTCGACATTCAGACGTCTCTGAGGTAGCTTTAAAATATCAGAAAACATTTATATATTGACGTTGATACATTTAGATGAATCAATATGTCCTACACCAGCTTGCGATCCATTTTATGACATTAGCCTATGTTGCCCGGGCAACACATACTACAGCGGTCTATGATGCATCTGTTTTCAATCGTTAAAATAAACATTACTCACAAATACATTTTCGTTGTACGATTTATTATGACATTAGATTACAAGTAAACGATTGGTTGGTGAAATAATCATTACCTGTGATTTCAAACGAGTACTGCAACGCTGTAGCCTACGCGAGACACTGTAGCTAACAAAAACATCCACAGCTGTTTACAGTAGGAAGTCAAACGGCGACAGAACATGTTCGGCACTCCCTTAAATCAAAAGTATTTCAATAAGTGAAACTGTCTGACTACTAACCCGAACTTCATTGACACAGCCTAAACTTGTCAATCTGTTCATGAAAGCAATATTTAATTTCAGCCTAAACCGTACAACGGAACGTTCAACCAACGATCGCCACCAAGACGAACACTGTATTATACAATTTACCGGGGCAGCTTCTCCACAAAGGGCTATATCGCATTTTGCGTTGTTACTGACAATGATCGCTATTGAGCTTTTTATGCATGAGCGATTTTCCACTAAATAAATGTCAAGTTTATGTACGTTTTTGGGGGCACGTCATAAGTTAGCAGATATAGAGCTACTGTTTGAATCGCCATTCCATCAGAAATATTTCCAGTGATAACGTTGTTACAGTAGCTTCTTTCCAAGGGTGTTCTTAATGAATTATTATGCAATAGACTATGAGTAGGCTAAATGCTTGAAAATATCACTAGAAGGGAAAAACTTAAAGGGACGGACAAGCAGGCACACCCTCACAATTTCCCCAGAAATTGCATGCTCTCTAGTTATTTGGAGTTATTGCACACAACCCTTCCCCTCTTATTACGACCCTTAAAATGCTCTAAAAATGGACCTAATAAACCCTACACCCTCAGGAGTGCCACCAGAGCATTAATCTGACAGGAGATCGGGGTGATTGGTATCACAGTACTCTATAAAGTTGAAGTCCTCAACAGTGAACTGAATATCCTTCCACTTCTTGCCAAGGACTCTCCCCTCCGGAGTCTCCATGGCAAAGTTTTTGATGGCCAAGTTGGGCAACAAGGCAACCTCCTTGTACTTAATCTCCATTCCCCATTCCTGTGAAAACACACACGTGACAAAACACACGTCAATACTTTGTCTGAAGCAAGCAGACTGACACCCAAGAGCATGTGGGTGATGTCGGAATGAGAGGAGACCAGTCTTGCCTTGCTACAGGTCGCACAGCTGATCGCACGGCCCGGCTCCCAGTCCTCAAAGTGTCTTTCCAGGCGCACCTTCCCACCAGCCTTGTACTGCCTCCTAAGAGAACAAGCCAACACACACCGGTTAGTGCCCAATGGTCCACTTGGAGGAGAGTACACTGGGTCCTCATACGAGATAGGACAAACTACTGGAGAAGTTCTTGTGCGAAGGCAGGACAGCTTACTCAAACTCGGGGTTGACGTTGACGTAGTGCGTGTTGTCAATGAGCTTGATGTCACTTCCACGAGCCACAGCCTTGAAACAGCTTCGACACACGAGCTGAATCTCAGTGGCACGGTAGCGGCTCTTCTTCTTCCCCTTCAGCTGGTCTTTCAACCGACTGGCAAGAACCGCCTCTGTCTGTATCTCAGTGACCTAGAGGGAGATGGACCGTGTGAGAAACGAAAGGCCCTCGCCAACAGAAATTGTGCTGGACCCAGCAGGTACAACCCGTCTCACCTTCTTGCGGAATTCGCGTTCCCCCATTTGTTGGACCTGTCTGATGGCCCGGCCCGTCAACTCCTCCAGGAGCTCATTGGTGCGTTCCCGGCGCTCCTCCCGCCCCCCAGCTTGGGCCACCACAGAGTACACACTGTTACTGGCTCGAGCTCGCCCACTGGCCTGCTGTTGGGCAATCTCATTGGTCAGCAGGCCATAGCGCACCACCAGGTTGCATTCTGGGATGTCGAGACCCTCCTCAGCCACACTGGTGGCAATCAGGAGATTGAGGGTGCCTTTGCGGAATTTATCGATGGTCTGTTTCTGCTCGTTCTGCAAAAAGATCCACATGCACGCACACACACGCACACACACACACACACACACACACATGCATTCACGGACACACAAAGGCACACGCAAACAAAGAGGTTCATTGCTTGGATTATTTAACCCACCAATCAATACAGCACTCCAAACCTTGTGTAATGTGAGGGTACCTGGGTCATGTAATTGATGCCGTTTCCCGCTCCAGTCAGTATGGCAGCCTTGATGCCTGATCGCTGTAGGGCCTGGTTGTTGAGGACCCAGTCATTCAGGCAGTTGGTGCTTTTACGGGTCTTGCAGAAGAGTATGCCTTTGGATGTCGCTTTGGGTCCAAACTGCTCCAGAAGAGTGCTCTGAAGTTGAGCCATTTTGGGGTTCTCATAGAGGGCGCTCCCTGACAAGCTCTTTAGCTCTGTCTGGTTCTCTGTAGAGGACCAAGGCAAGAACTGTCAGACTTCTGATACCGCACCTCTACACATGCACACAAGATATGGATGTCTGGTTGGAAAGCAACAGAAAAGAGAGGCTCCATGTGACCCTTCCACCCTGGCTCTCACCCTCGAAGAGGCCCTGCAGGAAGAAGTCTGTTCCATCGATGGCTGAGAAGCTCTTGCTGTTGTAGAAGCTCTCCAGGTCCCGGAAGGCGTCCACCATGCGGACCGTGTCGTTGATGAGCAGAGCGTCGTTATAGCGTCGCAGGTGGAGGGCACACTGGGCCAGCATTCTGTTTCCCTCAGATACACCTGCACCACCAAACCAAACAGACACAAACAGGACCCATATGACGGGGAGGACAGCCTGGACTTGGTACAGTTCTGGAACAGAGGATCGCATGAATTGCACAGAGAGGAGGACTGCTCACCCTTCTGCTCCAGAAGGACCACGTCTGCCTCGTACTCCTGTGTGCCCACCTCCCTCAGCTGGGAGGCTGGCCCCAGAGCCATGAAGTCGTGGATCATCTCCATCATACACTTCAGGTGGTCGCCAAAGGGATCCTGAGGCCAAACCACAACACTGTGCCTTTTAACTCACCGTTCAAATCACGTCCGGGCAGGAGAAGAAGAAACGGCAGCGAGACGGACATGGTTGGCTCACCTTGGGCCTCTTGTCGACAATGTCAAACCTCTTCTTAGGTCTGGGGACTTTTTCTTCAGCTCAGAGGCATGGGTTTCAGCTGAAACGATGGCTGAGTCCAGGTTAGCACAGATCTGGGTGGGACAGACAGACTGTCAGACAGGCCGACAGAGACACAGAGACAGACATACATACAGACAGACAGACAGACAGACAGACAGACAGACAGACAGACAGACAGACAGACAGACAGACAGACAGACAGACAGACAGACGGACAGGCAGGCAGGCAGGCAGGCAGAGAGAGACAGGCAGACACAGACAGACAGGCCGACAGAGACAGACAGACAAACAGACAAACAGAGACAGACATAGACAGGCAGACAGACAGACAAACAGAGACAGACAGACAGACAGACAGACGGACAGACCTACATACCTGCAATACATGCTTCACAGCTCCTTCCAGGGTTTTGGCCTTGCCTGTCCCAGGAGAGGCGGTGAGGCCTAGCACCTGAGGCAGATTCCTCTCGCCTTTCAGCTTCTTCTCCACGTAGCGATGCATGATCGTGTTGTACACCCCCTCCTTATGCGTGTGGTGGCACTCGTCAATGACCAGTAGGGTGAAGTCTGTGGTGGGATGAGAGCCATGCTTACTGTTGTGTACTAGTTATCGGGGCTAAGCACATGGCTCCTTGAAACCAATGAGGCTGAGGTGTCACTGATCTCAGCAATAACGAATCAATCGGGACTTCGCAAGAGTCATTTCAAAGTTCCTCGACGGGCCACCTCGAGAGACACCTTCAAACACATGATCGCAGAATCCGACGGCCTGGTGGTTATTGATTTTGAATGACTCACCTGTGAGCTCAACATGTTTGTCTTCCTCTGTGTTGATCAGGGCATTCTCCAGGATCTGGGCCGTGCAGATGACCAGGTCAGAGTCCTTAACCACTCTGCCAAAGAAGTCCTTCTCGTCACTGTCCCCACTGACTGACACCACCTTGTAATCACGACCCAGGCGCGGGTTGAACTCATTTCTGTAATGCTGGTCCACCAGATGAAGCTGGAAAACACACAGCAGGTCGATCGTAAACATCAGCCGTAAATAATTATCAGCAGTACTTTAGGTCAAGGTTAGGGGGAGACAACAGACAGGCTACCTGGACAAAACCCCCTTTATTTCAAAAAGACATTTGGTGAGTATTTTGCCAGTACGTAACCATGGCAGTTCCTCATTCAAGCAGGCATACCTTGTTGACCAGCACAGCCACCTTGGCCTCTTGGTTGGTCTCCAGGTGTCTCTTCACCACATAGACGGCAGCACGGGTCTTCCCTCCGCCGGTGGGGAGCCAGATGATGATGTTCTCCCTCTGGAGGGCCTTCTGGACCACCTCCTCTTGGTAGTCATACAGCCCACAATCTGCCATCCTAATGTACTTATTGCTCCACGCACAGCTGGAACTAGAGAGAGAGAGAGAAGTGGACTGTAACCAACAGTTAGTCTATCGGCCCAGCAAGTGTGTCTGACAGTGCTGCTTAGACTCAAGTGTTCTTTAAGTCCTGGAAGTCCTTCTGTTGCCTCTGCATTAAGGACAGAGGACTTTGTCTTGTTCATTTAACCCAACCCTTGCTGACACCCAAACAGAGAAACGAAAGCGAAAGCCTCGCCGCTCACAGTCAAAAGAGGGCCCTTTCTAAGGAGGCTCTGAATGGACAATCAAAAAGGAGCACTTTGAAGTGACACTGTCTGGATTCGTGGTTGCTACAGATATTTTTTTTATAGATTTTTCAGCAATTACAATACCAAGGTAGCACTTATAGAAGTTGTCATGAGGTCTTTGCAATCTGTTCACAAAGGCAACATTTGAGTTGATATGGTAGCATGCCTCAGCAGTGACAGCCTCCTAGCAGCCCTGTAGGAGGGCCCCATTAGTCTCTTACTGCCTACCAGGAAAACAAAACCTAAGGCCTGCAACACTGGGATTCACCCACTAACCAAGAAGGATGTTTTCTAAAGTACCCTAAGACACCATGCGTACACATCTTTCTCAAACATTGCACAAACCTACCCACTGTTGTAGCTACCAATAAAGTACTTTCAATTGAATGTAACTACATTGAAAGTAATACATTTCAGTAAATGTATAATATAAGCATAACAACTGATTTGTGAATACATTCATTCCAGTTGATATGATCCAGCTAACATTAAAAACAATTAATTTATTATAAAAGATCTTTATTTCAATTAACAATATTACAGTAAATAGCTTTCAAACCATAACTCATGAAACTGTAGCAGTCCTCATAGTCATAACATTTCACTCTGACTGTCCATATTTTAGGTTTTAAATGCAGCATAGGTAGATTGAGGGAAACATAACTGACAACCCTGAATAACGTTGACATCACTTCAGTCGCTCGAAGCAAGTCATGATTCAAGTACAAAATGAACACACAGACACACACACAGTTCAGTGGACACTCAGCAAGCAGCCTCGACCGCTACAGACGTTTCACTTCCCACTGACGTCTGGCAGATAACGGCGAACGAGGCTTCTGATGAGGACTACAATCACTGACCCGATCGTTACGTGTTGTGTGGCATTAGCCATGGCCATTTTTTAAATTAGATAGAACATCTGTATTGTATAAATACACTGATCTCCACCACGCAGCAATGCAGTCAGTGAGTAATGGAGTGTAGAAACACAACCCGAAACGTTGTGTGCGTCAGGAATCGCAACAGCACAACCAGCAGGACGACATGGTGAACACGGAGGACTGGGCAGAACAGCCAGGGGAAGTATAAACCTTTTTCTATTTTTTTCTTTTCGTGTTTGGATCCCACCATTGGGGGGATTTTGGAACCATCCGGAAAAATAAATATTTGAATCCACGCCTTCTAAGACCTATATTTTGTCCCCTGCACATCTAATATCCTTAACACAAAAACACATACTGGCCAATACTTGCGAAAGGAAAGTGAAACACTTCAATTACAGTACGCGTTTTTACTGTAGCTCTCTAATCATTCTCCTCACTACACGAATATGATGGTGGATTATAGACCTGTCTGTCTGTGTGTGTGTGTGAGGAGGCCGAGCAGGACATGACCGTGCTCTTGCTCTCGGGCTCTCTGCAGTAATACCTTAGAAGTACATTGGCCTCTTTTCAAGTGTATGTCAGTAACGGAAGGCAACAGCGGCTTAGGTCCTTAGATCCAGTATCCTGTGAAAGTAACGATTATTACCTAAATAAAGCACTCGTCTGTCTGTGCATTAAAGGAGCCATGGTCGCCTCGTCACTCGTACTGAAGTAACGCCAGGGACCCTCTGCTAACTCTGACGGGGGAGGAAACAGCCCTGGGGTCAAAGGCTGCCCTGCAACTTGAGGGGAACTCGCATGAAGAAATCTACTTTTGATGATTTATGCTACAATGGAACCAGTCATTTTGGTACATCAATTGCAATATGCATTCAGTCTTAGTCCTTGGTTGACTTGCGTAAACTGAGCTCGTCAGACAGAGCTGCGATTCTAAACCACGTCGAGTGGGACTGAAGAGGAAAGGGGGGGAAACTGAAAGGGGTACAGAATGGAGAAGGTGCACAAAAAACGTTTTGACACTTACTGGCAAACACCATTTTTCTTCTGGAACGCTGTTTCCTAAACCACATTATCCCTTCAATCATCGATAACATACATAATGTCCCCCCCCCCACACACACACACACTCAATAACTCCATGAGATTAAAGTTGAGAATGGCTAGTAATGCTCCCGTGCGTCTGCTCAGAACGTGCGTGAGAGAACGAGCGAGCCAGACAGCGAGGGGCGAGAGAGCGAGACACACGTGCCTGCTGCTCCTCCACAGAGCTGCGCGCCACAGCCCGCTGGAATCACTTCTCGATCAAGCCTCCGTCTTTCAGCTTGAAGTAGAAGAACTTCTCCAGGGTGTTGGCACACTTGCAGTACTCGCTGTCGGGGGGGGTTGTACTCGCGGCAGTTGGTGATGATGCGCTGCAGGTCTGCGATGAAGAGTTTCTTGGTCACGTAGTATCTGTTCTTCAGCCTCTCCGTCATGGTCTTCAGGTCTGAAGGGGAACACCGGCACAGAGGACCACAGTTCTCAGAGCTGGCTCCATTACAATGTGATGTTCAGTGGTCCAGTGGTATCTGTGAGCATAACTCAGGCGATACTACGATGCTTAGACAGACGGGCGAATGACCCTGAGACGATACTCACCGATGGGGAAGCGGATGATCTCGTAGTAGTCCGGGGCCTCGGACTTCTTCACTGGTTCCATAAAGGGCCAGGAGTCTGGATGAGTCTGTCGAGGACACGAAACAGGGTCTTAATAAAAGGGGCGTGGTCTCCTGCACCAGTCTCTGTCATGTAGGATCTTACCTTGATCTGGGCGAGGAGGTTCTTCAGCATGTTATACAGCAGGTCAGGATCCTTCAGCTCTTTCCTAGAAGACACGGACGCCCATTTAATGACATTCCAGCTGGGAATATCAAGTATCACTGCAGTGCCGACATGAAAGGTCCCTCCCTGAAAACAAGCTCTGAGCTCACCCTTTCTCCTTTCCACTAGGCTTCCATCCCGTCTCTCCTAGAAATAAACCAAGTTTAAATGAGGAACACAATTCATTCCGAGCCATTAGAGATCGTCTAGGATAGGCCACTGTGCCCACGGACAAAACCACACGTACGTATGCCTGGAATGCTCTCCACGGGGATCTGCCGTACCCCCTCCTTGAAGCAGGTGAGGCCGGGGTACACCTTCCTGATCTGGCTCTGCTTCCTCTCTATGAGCTTCTTAATGATCTGTCAGAGACGGGAACACAAAGCATGACTTGGTACTTCTCGTCCTCCTCCGACGAGCGAATGTTCACACGGAAGGGCGAGAGGCGTGCGTTCACCTCTTTCTGCCTCTTGATGATGTGGGAGAGCTCCGTGTACGGGATCCTGGGGTTGAGTTCACACTCCATGAGAGTGGCCCCCTCGTAGTCCTTGATGTAACCAAGGTAACGAGTCTTGGGCACTTTTATGTCTTTGGAAAAACCCTGAGAAGACAAAAAAAAGGTGGTGAGAGGGGCAAAATGGTGGATAGATGGGGGGGGGGTGTTCAAATCTGTACTACACGGTACCTGCTTCTTGAAGTAGCCAATGGCGTACTCGTCGGCATACGTAAGGAAGTAGAGAATGCTGTGTTTGATGTGGTACTCCTTCAGGTGGTTCATAAGATGTGTTCCATAGCCCTAACATCATTATGAATACAGTCCGGAAGAAAGAAAAGAAAAAAACACATCCTTACACATCCAGTCACAAAAATCTAAATAAAACGACTTAATTCATGTTAATTAGTGTATACCTTGACTTGCTCATTGGATGTGACGGCACAGAAGACTATTTCTGTGAAGCCCTGGGTGGGGAACATCCTGAAACAGATTCCCCCTATCACACGGCCATCTTTAATGAGAGCCAGGGTCTTGTGCTTCCTGGGGACATTGGACGAGAGAAAAAAGATTGAATGAATGAATCGGTCAACAAAGACATAAGACTGAGAGGCGTGCAGAGAACCGTAATGACAACGTACGGGTCAAACACTAGCCGTGTGATGTACTCTTTAGGCATCCGGGGGAGCTGGTGGGAGAACACATTTTGGAGGCCCACCAGCCACATCAGGATCTTTTTGTTGGACTTCTGGGAAAGTGAGTTCCCAATGACATGGAACTCAATGATGCCCCGCCTCTCCTCCAGCCTGGCAGTCTCATCCCGGGCAGCGTTGGGAGTCAGTAGGTTTGTCTGGAGACACATGACAGCTAGTCAGCTTGACATCGTCTTCGCAAAAGGTTGTGGTTCTAAATGCCTCCATAAACTGTCATATGTGACCTATGAGGAGTTGAGAGGGTCTCACCTCTGGCCCTAACATGGCAGCTGGGTCAGTGATGGTCATCATGACCTCGTTCACCAGCTCCATGGGGATGTCGCCCATGACCCGGATACGTTTGGCGTCCTCCAAGGTCAGAGCTTCCGGCAACTTCCTCTTCTCCCCTGAAACGGACGTGAGGGGGACATGTCACAAAAGGCACTGACTGGAACAGGAACGTACCAAGAACACGGGTAGAAACCCAGATCCTGACCTGTGGGGGGCTCTGCAGCCCCTGCCTCCAGCCCCAAGCTGCCCAGCGAGGACCCACTGCTCATCCCCTTGGTAAAGGAGGGCGAGCCAGACACTGCAGCTGGGCTGATCACTACCAGGGTGGGATAAACCCAGAAGAGAGTTAGTCAGAAAACCAATGATTTTGATATGTGCGCAGTAACAGATACAAGATGTGCAGTAACAACCTGAGAGCAGCAGAGGTCTGGTATTGTGTCATGATTCTGCCCTTGGAGCTGGTGACCCAGGGGTCACCCAGGGGTCAAAATACTGTCACCCTTACCTGTCTGGTGGCCCAGCTGTGCTCCGTCTGAGGCAGGCATGGTAAAGTCTGCCTCCCATATGGGAGAATTATCTCCGTAAATTTCCTCCTCCAGCATGGACAGGAATCTGCAACACACACAACCACACCCATCCATCCATCACCCATCTCAGATTCCTCAAATGTTTTATAAGGGTGAACACATGGCAGCTGTGGTGGAAATGCAGACAGACTGGTTGCACACACTTGGGGAAATGCGTCAGGATGAGAGTGCGTTTCTCCGGCAGGAGCTTGTCCTTCTCCACTCTGAACTTCTCCAGGAGCTGACGTCGGGTCACCGTGAATATGGACTTGAGGAGGCTGCGGCCGAACACCTGCGTGGTCTCATAGCGTGGCAGGCTGTCGTTGCTCTGGGGGACGTGGCAGTAACACAGCCACCTGAGACGCAAACAGGAGAAACACGTCCATTCAGAACGGAGCAACGTATTCACGAATAACACTCGGACAGCGATGTTGAAGACCTCTGCTGAGCAGCACTACCCGATACACAAACACACCTGGTGTAGTCCACTTTATAGGCAGTGCCGTCGTCCTTCTGGGAGCGCTGGCGGAACTGCGTGGGCGTCTCCAACTTCCAGTAGTTGAGGCACAGGAGAAACATCTTGGAGAGCTCAAACATGGTCTGCCTCTCCTTGGGCGCCAGGTGGCTGAACTTGTACTGAACAAAGTTCAACACTCCCTTGAGAAACCAAAACAAAAATAACTTAGCAATCCTACCGTCAAACAAATATGGCTTTTACCATGTGGCATGCTAATATGGTTTTGTATTAGTGTAGTAGTATATGGCTGATGGAAGTGGAACTTTAAACATTTACCTGCTCTATGTTGGGCTTCTCAAATGGGGGGCTTCCCAATGACCCTTCTACCAGGGGCTGGCTCATCTGCAAGATGCATTTCCTCAACAGCTGGCAAGGAGAAAAACACAACAACTCCAATTAAGATAACAAGGCGAACACAACAACTGTGTGGTTGTGCGTCTGTCGTTTTGCGTCGGTCGACTGGGAGGATAGCGGGTACCTTGAAGAGGTAGAAGTAGACCTGCTTGGTGTCTGTGTCTTCCTCCTTGTGCACAGACATGAAGAGATTCTCTACATCCACAACCATCCCCAGTAGCCTGTTGATCTCTTCCTCCGAAACGTTCTCCAGGTGGGACACATGGTCCGCTACATGGACAGAGAAGCAACGAGAGATTGACAGTTCATTAAAAGGTCATCTCTAGAACAGTTCACTTCAAGTCACGCAAAGTAGAGACATGGTCCCTTGTTCGCGTAGTGTTAATGCTGGACAACTGACAGTGTGTGTGGCCTTATATCAGGTGCACAGTTTAGTACCCAGATCATGTCCACAACTGCGACAGGACTCGCTCAGGCTCGCCGCTTGCTGTTGCAGGTCCAAGCGGGTGGCTGATGGTGGATGTGGATTCTTCCAGCCATTGCACTTGCATGTGTCACTAGCCTGAGAACAGGGATTGTCATATGTGCAGTTGACGCATTGTTTAGGTGTCTGGCTACAATGGGCCAAAGTGGTTCATTTAAGGTTGTCATTCGCTTTCTAATCAGCAAGACATCAAGTAGAATAACACCAATAAGTCACATTTAATGGGATTGATGACAGTAGGCTATTATTAACAAACTGGTGTGAGGTTAGTGCTGAGTTCCTAGTTAGCTAGACAGATAAGTGCTATGTGTAAGCTAGCTAGAGGTAGCTAACTTGATAGCAGGCTACAATCAAATAAAACATGTTGGCTAGTTTGCTAACGATTGCTAGCTAACTAGCTAGATGGATTGAAGCATAATGGTAGTCGTTTTGTTTTGGCATATTTACGGGGGCTAGGAGGGCAATTAAGCTAGCAGACCAATCGTTGACTGCAGCTTTGTTTTGAACTAAGCTAGCTAGCTTAGCCATTACCTTGCAAGCGGAGAAAACGCCGAGTTTTTCTAGCTTTTTCGCCCGTGGGAAAGCACGGACTTGAGCTTTCTTCTGACTCGCACGTTGTTGTTGGCTGAGGCCGGGTCTGACAGGGTCACTAGTAGTTCCTGGTGCAGACCCCACCGTTGCAGTGGCAGATCCACTAGTTTGGGCTTGGAGCAGCCGCGGTTGCAAGGTTTGCACTGCCGGATCCGACATATCAAAAGCAGCAGACCACGCTTACACGGGCCGTTCTATAGTTCCAGACTCCTCTCCTACTCGGGTCGCTCACCTCTCCCCTCTCATATGTAAGCGAGGCAGTATGGGTATTGTAGTGTGTCTCTGAAAGCAAGCAGCAGTCTTTTCAACGCCCGAATATTAAGAAATATTGTTCAAACATGTCTCGATGAGTAGAAGAGACGTATTTAAAATGTCCCAGGGATCAGTACAACATTTAAGGTTGCATCGTTTTGCCAAAATACGAAATACATGTTGAAAGGCGGTGCCTTCATATTCTGGTCTGGGTCTTACTGGTCCGTTTTCAGGATCTTATTTCAAGGCTTCGGATGGGCAGTAGACTAGTTATTTCATTTGAGGAATTCAGTATGACCAAATCAACTTATATAATTTTTCTTTTTACAGAAATTTAGTTATTTTCTGGTCTCAGAAAATACAAGATCTTTCTGCGAATCATCGTTCATAAAACATTAAATGAGAAGACAGACAGGCATCGAGTTACCTTCCCCGTTATTTATTGGTAAAATTACATTTTTTTTGCGTTCTCTACCCTTGCCCAAAGAGTATAGAAGCACTTGCATCTATACTCTTTGCCTTGCCCCACCCCCCATATCTCCCCACTTCACAGCAACGGCAGCTGTCTTGTTGTGCTAGTCATTGATGTCATAACAGAGCAGGCAACACTGGTCCAATGAATCCCTTCCTGATACGAAAAGTAAAAAAAGAAAGAAAAGAAAACATGAGAAAAGGAAACTGAAAACATCTGAATTCACAGAGATGACAAGACAGAACCTGTGCACTCAATACCAGAGATTTACACAACACAAAGTCATACACAAATAAAAAAAGAAATCTTTCCATCACAAAATAATTGGGGGTGACAAAATATCATGTAGAGATTGGGAAGGTATTGTATTCACAATAGCTACTGATTGGTTATATGTTTTTTGTTGTTGCAGAAAATGATACAAATACAGCAACATGTCTTTAATACACAAACTGGTGATTTTGGTCAAGAAAAATCTTGCTTGATCCGTTTTATGTTTTTTTTCTTTTCTTCTTTTCATTGAACATGGATGATTCAGAGATATTACATTAATGCTAAAATGACTGATTGGTGACAATGTTAATAATGCACTATGTATACGGTTGGATATAGATTAAGAAAACCTTAGGTGGTCTAACCTTTTAAATCATGTAAAATGTGTGCCAAAAGAAGGAGTGATAATAACAATAGTATTAACAATAACAATTTAATAATTCAGTTAATCTACATAACTGCTATTTCTGGAAGGAAATAACTGTCCGTTCTCAAAACTCCTTGAGCTGAACCCTCTCCGTTCGTGAATCCCAAATTACTGTTGAGGGGCTGGAGAAAATGAATGCGAGTTGCTACAACCATCCACCACCAAACTAAACATGGTTAGAGTTTGAACAGTGAGAGGAGACATCATACAAAATACTGTAGGATTATGGTACATAAAGTGACAAGGAGGAAAATGGAGTGGGAGAGAAAGGAGAGGGCCAAGAGCCTGTTAATATTCCTCCCAGTTGCGTCATATTTTTTATTTTTCTTTACAGAAATACAGAGAAAAAGTCGAGCAGCTGGCCCGATTAAGTGCGATTGATCCTCACCAATCTTTTCTTCTTTATTTTTTTCCTGCCTGTTGTGTCGTTTTATTGTGTCACCACCAAATGTCCGTTGTCGGAAGTATAATGGGTTGCAATGCCCCCGCAGAGTTAAAACTGGGTATCTTCATGTAGGTCAAATGCTTTGTTTGTCTGTTGGTCTGATCATTTGCTGAAACCGTGGGCTTGGACTGACAGTGGATTGGCCAGCGGGCATGTTTCTCTCTTCGTTGATTGGTGCTTAGTAGTTGGTCAGACCATAGGGTGTGTATACCAGCTGGTGGATGTCTGATCTGCTTGGTTGATACTGCAGGTTGGTTGATGGTTTTCTTCCGTTGGCTTTGGTTGTGCTAGTTAGTTTCCACCCCCACAGCACTGACCACTCCTGCCCTGTGGAGCAGCCTCCTGCAGGTCCACGCCTCTGGCCCGGCCGCCAGCCCCCGCTCCTCCCTGGGGCTCGTTCTTGGGAAGCTTCTTGGCTGATGAGGAAAGAGAAGCACAACATTGATCCTCTACTTGGCTCTGTGAAATTAACGGAAAAAAACAAACAAAAGAGTATGCGGTGTTGCACTTACCGATGGCCATAAATATCTCATTGACGTTCATAGCAGTCTTGGCTGAGGTCTCCATGAAGAGCAAACTGTTGTCATCCGAGTATGCTTGTGCTTCCTGTCGACAATAAAACGACAGGTCCAAGAAGATCAATCAGACCGTTATGGCAAACATACAATCCCACTAACCCAACAATCTGCGTAAGAAACAAGCGTTATGTTATTATGAAACCACCGTTGACTATGTCAGGGGTTGCAGTTATTTTAAGAGAGTTCCTTCCTCTGTACCTGGAAGTCCACAGCTCTTTTGTTGGCAAGATCAGCTTTGTTCCCGGCCAGTGCGATGACGATATTGGGGCTGGCTTGTCGCTGGAGCTCCTTTACCCAGTTCTTTGCACGTGTGAATGTGTCCTGCACAGACAATGTTACACCCCTGGGTTATCCACAAGGCCTCGCCAAAGAGTCCACTATACATATAAAGGATGTACAAACTAAAAATATTGTACCAGTACAATGTGGGGGATAATGCAGATAGGATTGCTGCATGTTTATGTTCTAACGTACCCATCAAATCATAACAATCACCTTTATTTTCAAATCAAACAATTATATGCTTATGTGAATAGAATACTGATACTTGTGATGAACAAGGAATTTCAGCTTATTGTTGTATCAGTGAATGCTTACAACCCCCTACCCCAGATGTAAATATTGTACTGCTGGACATTTCAAGAAACACATTGGTCAATGTTGCCGTCAAGAATTTTCATATCAGTGTTTCCCTATAAGTCTCCTATAAGAAAGGTTAGCGGTTAGAGCAAAGGTCTGTCACTACTCGAGTTTTCAACTAATCATCAACCTAGGCTGCATCGAGGTCCGGAGGAAGGCGCCTCTCTTAGGAAGGCCCTCAGGCCTCACACATGTCGAATGAGGGAGTGGTTAGGGAATCGGGCTATTAATCAGAAGGTTGCCAGTTCAATTCCCGGCCATGCTAAATGACGTTGTGTCCTTGGGCAAGGCACTTCACCCTACTTGCCTCGGGGGAATGTCCCTGTACTTACTGTAAGTCGCTCTGGATAAATGCAAATGACTAAATGTAAATGTAATGACTCACTGTGTTGGTGATGTCGTAGACCACGATGGCAGCCTGGGCTCCTCTGTAGTACATGGGCGCCAGGCTGTGATACCGCTCCTGCCCTGCGGTGTCCCAGATCTCAAACTTGACCGTTGTATCGTCCAAACAGACCGTCTGTGTGAGGAAGGCAGCTAGGGAGAAGACACGACGGGGAGATTTATTAGGGCGACGAGAGCAGAACCTCAACGTTTTATTGTAGATTTGAAGCTCAGTAGGCTCCATTTTGAAAGCAACTCCATTTCAAAATTGTAACTCAAGAATCATGGGAGGAAATTATATTATTTATGGCCTTACTAAAACCTTGAAAACCTCAGCTTGCAAAATAAATGTGTTTGAGGACAACATTGAATAGAAACAACATTTTCACACTGAGCCTACAGAATACATTTACATTTAGAAAGGTAGAAAAAGAAAGTGAGAGAGCCTGAGAGAGAGAGATATGTGAAGCATGACACAGGGAGAGGGTGTGCTTATTGAAGCCATTGTGTCACATGACAGAAGAAAAAGGGCACTCATGACCCAGCATTCTTTAAGCCTGCTGATCTTTGACCAGGCAGCTGACGACAGGTTTACCCCCCCCCAAAAAAACGCTGACTCGCGCCAAGCAAGTCATTGGCTAGAGTAAGCACCAAGCATCCTGTCTCTACAGCTTCAGATAAGCCAGGATACATTAATATACGTTCCATATGATATGAAGAGGAAATGAGTCCATGGAAGGTGGGAATGTTCCCTGAAATCGGATCACAGTAGCAGTTCACAAGCCCTTGACAGTTTGCATACAGCGCATCTGGCTGAACTGTGAACACTGGGTGAAGCATGGGGTAGTTACACATTAGCTACCTAGCCAAGTCTTTGCCGTTAGAAACTTTATATCCAATAAAGACGCATGACAGGCTCTTCTAAACCCTACCCAGAAAGATAATTTGACATATGAAAGATAAAAAGATAATTTTTCTACATATGCTAAGTTACTAGCACAGCATGTACAGGAAACCCCATTGTTGGTTCACTTCCTTCCTGTCTAAAGTGCCCTCCAATCCTCTGCTTCCTCAGGGGCAAGCAGAGGTACAAAAAAGAAAAGAAAAGCTAGTTTCAAACCAAAAACGTTGGACAGATATTTTTGGGTTCAGACTTGTCCAAAACCCCGACACTCCACTCCATCTGGCAGTGTGACAGACCTGGCTGCACATGAGGGTCAGGTGACCAGGTTCTGCAGCTCCTGCCCCAGAGCAAGCCTTGAGACCTGCCAAAGTCGGCGCTGCCACAGTTCCACAACGAGGCATTCCATCAGCCCAATTAGAGTTAGATCTTTTTTCCGACCCTGATCATTCTGATTTTAAACAAACAACTGAGATACAGCAGACAAAAAAAAATAACAGCTGACAGGTTTAGGCCAAGAGCGGTCAACTGGGGTCAGATGGCTGAGCAGTTAGAGAATCGGGCTATTAATCAGAAGGTTGCCGGTTCAATTCCCAGCCGTTCAAAAATGACATTGTGTCCTTGGGCAAGGCACTTCAACCAAGGCACTTGCCTCGGGGGAATGTCCCTGTACTTACTATAAGTCGCTCTGGATAAGAGCGTCTGCTAAATGACTACATGTAAAGTAAATGTAAACATCGAACGAGTGGGGCCGCTTACCTCCGATGGTGCTCTCCTGGTACTCATGGAACTGGCCTTTAACGAAGCGCAGCACCAGACTAGACTTGCCCACCGCTGACTCCCCCAGCAGAACCAGCTTGAACTGGCAGATCTTGTTGCTCGCAGCTGCGCCGTTGGTCCGCGCCGGTCCTCCTCGACCTGCCATGGTGCTGATCTGACGGCTCGGCGAAGACAGGAGGTGGGGGCAGCTCTGGGTGGATATGGAGGCCTGGTTAGTGGAAGGGGCTGGAGCGGAGGCTGGAGATGGGGCTGGAGCGGAGGCTGGAGACGGGGCCGGGGGGGCTGAGGCAGGCTGGGTGAAGCTGAACGGTCAAAGCTGGACACTGAGGAGGCCAAAAGGTAGGGCTCTTCACCTTTAAGACCTGAAGAGATGCAAGGCGATGTTAGGCATTTCCCCACAGTACATGTAAACAATAGCTTGTGCAGCAAAGTAAAACAGTAAACTTGCCTAGCCAACATCATGTTATCAGTGTCTAACTGAAACTACGATTGTTCTCAGGCAGAAGCTAATCACGGGATCATATTTAATTTCATCAAAAGAACTTAAACTGGTAGTAGACCCTTTCATCATCCAACCTAATGCAGCACTAGTCCTATACACAGGAGGAGTGAACACAACCAGTTATTATGTGTGCTTAGAAAGAGACATCATTTTAGCTAAAGCATCCAAACCAAGGCATGTTTGAATCATTTCAAAGACCACACACAGACATTGTAAGTCTCCATAGAGGAACTGAGACTGTCGGCCGTCTACTGGGTCACACAGGCCTAATCACCTCTCCAAGCTACATGTAACTCTGCATCATTTGTTTATTTAATTTTCATGACCATCTTTTCATATCTGCCAAACTAAGGCCGACATCGTCCAATAGTTCTAAACATCAACTACCGGTAAACTGTTTTAGTCTTTAGTGATAGTCATCGGTCAAGTGGGTCTGCTTTCTCTCAGTCGGAGGGACAGGAAATGTCATTCTTCTCGCAGCCGGAAGTGAAGATAGAAGTAGCAGTCTTATGCATTTTTACAGCTCAAATACAGATTTGAACTAGATTGATCTTTTAGGTCATAGGTTTTATGAATCTTTAGGTTTAATGTCGTACACTGAATTAGGGTTTAACAAAAACAATACACTGGATAAGGAAAGACAGACCAAACAAAAGTTTGATAAGAGATGACCGTGAAAAGGACTGTGAGGAAGAGAAAACATAACATTTAAAGTAGAGTCACTGTCACAGCAAATCCAGATCAAAGACAAATGCATGACACTGGAGAGAGAGAGAGAGAGAGAGAGAGAGAGTCAGGCTGAAGACAGGAGAGAGGCTGACTGGAGAGGGGTGTATTAGCCATTGGCCCGGTGCCCCAGCCCGGCCCCGGCCTAATCCTCAGCATGTGATAGGAGATCACATTTGTGGGTGAGAAGCCAAACCAGCCTGGGAGGAAAAGGCCCCACAGACCCAGTACACATCAAAAGCCAGGACCTGGACGACTGCCGACTCATGGGCCTGCACTCGGAGGTATCCCTGGACAGACCACAGAGAGGCTTGCAGGGTGAAACAACCTCTCTATTCAACGGGTCAACAGGCTGTTATTCATGGGAATACCAATGAGAAAGCTGAGGTTTCACCTTCTTACGCTCGGCGTGGTACGTGAGGAAGCTGTTAACATGGCAGGAAGGCCAAGAGAAATGTGCAAACTGCTCGATAACTTCACCATTTCTGGGAAGTGTGTCCAGTCATTTTCAAAATAAACCTTTCCTTCGAATGACGAATGGAAATACTTCTAGAACAAATGTTTTGAGGCACTTTTTTAAAAACTAGATACATGCCTAACCTTGCCTCTGGTGTTTCAAGCAGGAACAGCAAGTGCGACTGACAGTTTTGACAGACTGAGCAAATAAAAGGCAAATGGTGGTGGTCAGCAGGCTCTGTGCCCTAGGCCAAGGCCAAATCAGAACAAGGCATAACGACACAGGGGAGAAGAGAGTTCTCAGCCCCAGGATGATGACTACACAAGAAACAGGATAAAAGGGTGGGAAGACAGACAGGAGACGTTGGATAAGCAAGCAGTGCAGTGTTTGCTGATACGCAGCAACGCTGAAACTGAAAGCATCTTCTGTTTACAGTCAAGGATAAGGTTTCATTCAACACAATTCTTGGTGTGGCTGCACTACAAAAAAGTTTAGAAAGGTAGAAAAAAAAATGTCTACAAAAGGTGTGGCAAATATTTTTGAAAGGTATGAAAAATACATTTCGATTTTTTTAATTTTTTTTATTTGAGATTTATTTTCAAAAATAGGTTTGCATCCTTAATGAGTACTTGATGAAGACTACAAAACTCTATTGTACTCTGCTTTACTCTGTTCTCCTCTCCCCTCCCCTCTAGGTTTCATAAATGACATCCATAAAGGGTTAACGTTGAGCAGACTTCAACGGTTAGAAAGGGATGGCTCGCTCAGGTCTAGGCATGCTGGGGCTGTTGCGTCTCTTACACTGAGAGACAGACATGCGTCTGGAACAGCAGCTTTCCCCTGATGCCGGGTTAATGGCCTCTCTAATGGGCCCTGGAACCACAGGGAAATGGGTCAGTGAGACAGGCAGAGAGACAGACGGGTCACAGAAACAGGGAAAGGAGGAGGAGGCGAGAGAGGGATTTGTGAAATATTCATACAGCTCCCGTCAGGACGATATCCAAGCACTTAGCAAGATGCAGAAAGGCACCCCACAGACAATCATAGAACATATGAATGCAATATGTTGGCAACATGCACAGACTCATACTTCCAACTCGGCACCCGATCCTATTAGTCATAATAAATTCCTGCAAATCATGTACACACAGACTTCATTTGACCTACCTAGAAACAAGTAGTCACATGAACATTTTGTCATGTCCCACTGTCCCTTTACTGACTGTCATTCCTCATGTTTGGGTCTATATTATTGATCTCATTTCAAAGGGCTCTTAGACCCCTTTCACACTAAGAACCAGGCCAACCTTACCCTGTACTGGATTTAACCAATGTCAAATACATTTACAAGATTCTTGCAATCTACAACAGCACACAAGTAGGCCCCAGCCCGTTGAAAACCGGGAATTGTGAGAAGCTCAACTCAATTAACCTGGTAACGACTGTGAAGTTATTTAAATGATGTTTGCTTTGTAAACAGTTTCCATGTTATATGGCAGTAGCTTGTGTGTGGTCAACAAGACCCTTGTCCAATTATATTTAGTCTAACATTCAGAAGGTGGGACAGCTTCACCTCAAGCATTACTTCTCCCCTTGTGTTTGTGCCTTCTGATATCTGCCTTTCACTTTGTGATCCTTGTAGCAGAGATAAAGAATGCAAGCCAGAGTGGGTGGAGTCACCACAACCAGAGACCCTGACTAAGCAAAAGGAAGCCGTGTGCGATTGTATGTTTAAATTTCCACTATGCATGGACACACATATACAGATTATATATTCAGTTTGTCTACTTGTATATTTCATGTACCACATTGTACTTTACTAGCGGGTGGGACAAAGTCCCATTCATAACACGGAAGCAGCTTTGACAAGTTACTGAAAATCCGTCTCAAAGGTCCAATAAAACAATAAACTGCACAGCAAAGTGCACAAGTCGCGTCAATCTGGCTAGCTGGCTAATTTACTAACAAAACCACAAGTGTCCAACTTCCTCATAGCTAGCCTATACATCTACCATTGCTGTCACATGAAACTTTGAAACCAGTTACCAAGGCTAACTAATTTGATCCCCAAAACCCACCTGTTCTTTTGGCTTCATCAAAAACAACATTACAGGAGGCTATTTGCATGGACAACCCTATTAAAAATATAACATGAACATGCAAGACTTTAAAAAATGTGCCATATTCCGTCTGCTGCCACGAAGTAGTCTCTAGTCGATGTACTATCATCTAGCCGATACTATAGGCTAGCTGATTAATCAGATGTACTGTGTAGCTGATTGTACAACTGTTATAAAAACGCCTTTTTCTCGCACTGATCATGATCTGTAAAGTCAAGTTAGATAGCATAGGCATACATTACCACTAGACTTGGTGTTAAACAATCGCTAGCTAGCCTGCCCACAAAATATCTCGTTAGGTGGCAAACCAATTAAACGTCCTATAGCTTTCCATTTAGCTAGCTATCTGGTTTAGCAAGTAAGGCTAGATAGCTACATTACATTATTACCGAGGTGCATTGGGATAGCTAGCACTAAATAACTTATATTTAGGTTGAAATAATTGAATATGTGCTAACCTCTTCAGCTAGCCAAAGGATAACTTCGCACATACCTTAAGGTAGGTGGAGGCGATAGTACGAGGGCTAGTACTGTTAGCTAGCCATTAGGCTAGCAAGTAATAATAGCACTCAAAAGATTCCTCCTGCCGCTGACAGTCTACTGTACATCATAGCTCTAGCTAGCTAGCTACCTACATACTGTAACGTTAGCCATGGCTGGGTGTAGGGCAGAAAGGGATAATTATATGTAACACTTCCTAATTCGATTAAGATATTCTTATATAGCAACCCAGTCGGTATATGAAGATGTTAGTATATGGATCAGCCTCGTTAGCTAGCTAATTAACCAACAGTTAGCAGCACTAGTAGTAGCTACTGTAGCAAAACAACCAGAATCATTGGCTAGCTCGCTAGCTAGCTAACGCGTACTACGAGACCACTCGGACAGTCGACAGTCAGTTGTCAGGTTGGGTTTGTACAATTTCAAACAGAATTCAGACTAGAATTAATGATTTACTCCTCACCGGTGATTATGAGATACAAATTCACACTCCACCTTATTCTTCGTATGCCCCCCGTGTGCCAAAATCCTTTAAATGTTTGACTTCGATTAGTTTCTGTCCAAAACGTCACTGAGATCGGCTGCCCCGGCCTTCACTTCCGATTTGTGGATTTTTTTTTCCGGGATCCTCCCACTTATTGTCACCGGGGCACTGACCAATACCATTCTTTGAGTAGTCGGAATTGCTAAAGGTTTGGGATCTGTAGTTTATGTCCTGGAGCCAGTGGCTTCTCATCGATTGTATCAGATGACTTAACTCCCTTTGAAACACAATAAGTGTTTAGCAGTTTATGCAAAATGCATTAATCACCGTTTATTGACGCTGCAAACCCTGTGGACTCGGAGGTTTGTTGTTGCATGAAAAACATAGCCTACCACATAGTCCTACACATACAGGTAGGCCTACTGGTCCAAGTAAATATTGATTTGGTCACAGTCGCTGCCAACAAAGATAATTTAAATCGAGACCCATTAAACATTTTTATTTTAAAATCACAACTCCAATTTACGACATTCGTGCTGTACACAACAGTGGAGGAACAAACTCTGGACAAGGAAAATAGTATATTGAAATTTACATGAATATAATATACAACCCATGTAGTTTTATTTTTCCTCAACAACATTGATGCATGATGAATGACTGATAATGGGGTGCATTTGCAGTTTGAAGGCTTTTCATTTCATTACGTTTCTGTTACAATTGTACCTAGCAACACAAACAAAAACTTTAATAAAACAAAATTTGACCAACCTTATTATGCTTACTTACTATGTTTATGTTGATCTAAGACCATAATACTATAACACTGGTAGCTGAGGTTCAGTAGCGTTCCATGCTGTGTTTTACAACCCATTAAAGCACAGCAGTAAGGTTATGTGTCCTTGATCTGATCCCATTTGGGATCCTACTTATGTGCCACCTCCAAGCCCCAGAGAGGCTCGATGTTCATCGCCGGCGTAAAGCTGCTGGTCCCCTGAGGCGGCTCGGTGTCACTATCTGTCCTGTCTGGGGTCCCTTGAGCCTGGGAATACTTAGGCTCTCTGCAGTCTGCCCCCGCTAACTGCCCCAGCACACTGAGGGGAAGGTCCTGGCTGGTGTTAAGGACTGAGCTGGAGCCTACCGGGTCATCTTGTCTGACAGAGCCCTGGGTGGTGTGATTGGGTGCGATGCAGACAGAAGTGTAGACCCCTGGGGCTGTCAGGGAGATAACGGCAGTGTGGAGCCGAGGCTGACCTGTAGGGATGAGGCTGGCATGGACGGGTGTTGCGGAGCTACCCTGGGAGTGGCTTAGGTCAGAGCTGACCTGCACATTCAGAGACGGGTGAGATTGACTGAGACTTCCTGGGGAACACTGGGGACGAGAGCTGCTTATGACAGGAAAAGAGGCTTTGTAATCATCTTGAGGGCTCTGACAAGTCCCGGGGAATCCCTGAATATTAGATCTGTGATTCAGGTGAGATATGCCAAACCGGTTGTGTGAGTGGGCCATGTAGGGAGAGTTGGGCGTTGTTCTAGAGGCCTGAAAGGGGCTACACTGGGCCTCCAGTTCCTGACCTGTAGCAATACCTCTATCAGAGCAGCATTGGTGCAAACATGATGACCTGGGGCTGTATGGTCGACGAAGGTGCTCCATCTCAACCAGGCTGGGGCTTCTACTCTGGGTGGCTACCCCACTGCAGCCACACACATTCCTAGTAGGTTGACTGATTGGTTCGTGGTGGATATGAGGCCTGGTAGGCATACTGAAAGACAGTTGCGTCTGCCAATCATCGCCTGCATTCACATTGCCGGTGGGATTGGAAACGATTTGTATCCCACAGGGATACGTGGACATGGAGGAGGAATAGTGAGGTGTGCTCACATGGGTCTGCAGAAAGTGCATCATCTCATGAAGCTCTTTGGTCAAGTTGGACACTTCGTGGCTAAGGTTGGTCATCTGTAAGAAAAGAGAGAGGATGTGGAATACAAAGAGAACAATAAGGATATCTTGAACGAAAGAAAAAAGAGAAATGATGCCCCTGTCATATTTAGAACACCCCTTTTTATCACTTCCTTTTAGGAACACTTACTTTCAAAACTTTCTCCCTACATAGGCCTATTATGTTGTACTTAAGGCTGAAAGTGTGTCAGACATGGCCTGGTTTTAGATACCCAACCCTTAAGGGTGCAGGGAAAGTAGAGTACAGACTGTGTTAGCAGCTTCAGCTCTCTTTGTCAAAAAGCATCTCCTTTCTTTAATGATCCAATGACATGCAGCCTGGTTCTTTTATGGTTCCTACCTGCTGGTTTAGCTTGCTGATGTTCTGTCTCACCTCCTCTGTCTCCAGGAGAAGGTTGGCGCTTATCTGGAAAGGATCTATGTGGGGGTTTGTGGAAAGATGAGATCATTAACATTGCTTGATCAACTCGATTATTGTCATTCCACCCATCAGCATGTACACACAGAACTGTTCTCTGTGCTCTTACCATTGCTGCCAGTCTTTGTGTCACGCTGCTCCATATTGAAGTGAAAGGCATGTTCATTATCCTCAATTCCATCAACAACCCTGAAGGAAATAGCAAATAGACTTTTACTCTTGGCTGGATGGATGCCTGTTACAAATAATAATGATGATATAATTGATGTAGATCATACATGTTATACTTGAAATGCATATTGAGGATTACCTGGGACTCAGGTCTAGTGGGCTGACACAGTGGAGGGAGGGGATCAGTAGCTTCGCTGGCCTATGACACGAGCTTGGATCTGTGACACGACTGGGAAAGGGAGATGGGGAGAGCTCCTCATTGGACAGGGGCTGAGGGGAGGGGCTACGGCCTCTAAAGTCCTGCACAGGCGACCGACACAGGCGGAGGGCATTGATATGGCGGAGCTCTTCCCCCAGCAAGGTGTTGAGGCTGGGAGGCTGAACAGGGCTGTTGATCCCATGCAGGAGCGGCAGCCTTCCTTGGTGCGAGGCCCCAGAGTGGTCCATGTCCTCCTCCCCCAGATCCACATCCTCTGCCTTCAAAATGAAGGGCAGTTTGGGGTCCTTACCAGCCCGGTCCTGTGGAAGAGAGGATGTCAGTTTAGCAACACCAGCGGAATGTATGGAGCTTCTATTGCAGAACCAATACATAAAGGATCGTTTTTTTCCCGGTTGATCATCATGAAATCCATTGAGATTTAGAAATCAGGCTGTGAATTAAAAAATGTTTAGTCTTGATAAACAAGCAATTAGGCTATTAGGCTAGTGCCCAGTATTTCTTCTCTGCCAATAAATCAGGTAAATCGGGTGCATTGAATTATACTTCCACAATTTGTTATGTCATGACCAAAGAATAAAACAACTTTTATTCTAATTACACAAAAAAACCTTTAGTTGGTATTTTATTTCAAACTAGCAAACTGTGACACTATGACAAAATATGAGGGAGAGATATCAACAGAAAAAGGCAGGAGCAATTACTCCACGACGAGACATTTACCTGAGAGAGCCTTGGGGACCGCGAAAACCTTGTCAGTCCCTGAAAATAGTATTCAACATTAATTCACAAATTCACAACCAAGAGCATACACAGTAACACAACGTGTGTGTCTGTGTGTCTGTGTGTCTCTGTGTGTGTCCTACCTCTGCTTCACTCCCCTCTCTCAGATTGTAGGTGAGGTTATGGTGGATGTCTGAGCTGAAGCGGTTGCCGTACTCTGGGTAGAGCCCCAGGACCTCCCTGAGGGCCCGGACACTGACGTACTGCAGGTCACAGTAGGTCAGGGCCTTCACATCAGCGTTGGTCTTGATCACATGATCATGCCCTGGCAGATCCGCTCCAATCAGATCGCCTTTGCCTAGACAGATCAGTTTAAAATTTAACAGGTGAAAACATGCTGCCCCCAAAAAAGGAGAGAGATAAATATCAGAGATGTAAGCCTGAGCTCTGAGGCAACAGAGGAGACATGGAGAGCAGGGCCAGATCCAGACTGACCCAGTATAGCCAGGACCATGCCATCCCTCAGCACCTCCAGGGAGCCAGAGCAGACAAAGTAGTCCGCCTGCAGAGCGTCCCCCTGGCGGATGAGGTACTCTCCCGGGGCGCAGAAGGAGGTTTTGATGTGTAGGGAGAGGGAGCGCAAGCACCCCCTGCTGGCGTGCTCGAACACGGGCAGCTGCAGGATGTCTTTGTTCAGGTGCATGGCGATGTCGGCCCGCAGCTCGTCCGGGAAGTCGTGCAGGAGCTGCCAGGAGGAGAGGCCGAGATTTAGACGGCGAAGGAGAAAGGTCGCTCTTATTGTGAGACATTCTTTGACAATGCGCTGCCCAGTACCAGTTTGGTAGCGACTCAGTGAATCGATATTAGTGATCTGCTCCACAATGTGCTAGGGTTATAGGAAGGTATGTAGTGTACATTGAGATGCAGATATGTGGTTGGTATTTCACTGAAACTTGATGGCATGTTTGCAGGGTGAGGCAATGTGACAACAGGGGGGGTGCGAAAACCCAGCAGGTTGCGTGAAAGGTTGGTGTCGTCTGTTACTTTGGCAATGAATAAATCAGAGAGACGCTGATGAGTTTTCTCTGCTCTATTTCAATTGTGAAAATCCCTTCTAAATCGTCCCTGGTTTAGTTTGGCTTTCTTTATATACCCATTCCTTTCAGTAAAGTAGGTGCTTGATTCAGAGAACAAGTTCGATTGTGAAAGGTAGAGGTGACCTTGGAAAAAGTACAATTTCGGAATCAAAGCCTAGCCTCCAAAAGCCGAAGCATTCACAGAACCTGACAACACCACCCACACCCATAGCAACCTGCAAATGAAAACCTGAGCACCACTGCCTCTGTCTCCATGGCAAGTGAGACATACTTAAATGGCTTGGGTGCATCACTTCAAATCAGAAATGCATGAAAAACAGAACAGCAGTCGGTCAAGTGTGTATCTTCCATCTGTCGTCTCCGCACCTCGTTGGCGTTGATGCCGTTGTTGACAGACCACGTCGTCTGGAAGTACTCCAGCATGCGCTGTTTGAGCAGCTGGGGAAGGCGGTGCACGCGTATGAAGTCCTTCAGGTCCTTCATGCGCGTGTGGTATAACGAACGGCGCGAGTACATGCGCTGGATGATGGCGGTCACGTTGCCGAAGACCACCGCATGCATGAGGGCTGGAGGACAAACAGGAAGGAGAAGAAGAAGAACAGGGTTTATGGAGTCTCGAATAAAGACTTTGTCATTATATGTGGACGGTTAAAGCACTGGAGTTATACTACGAGTTATCGGGCCTGACTGAACTGACCCCCGATAAGCATGATGCAGATGGAAAAGATCTTCTCGGCGTCCGTGTTGGCACACACGTTTCCAAAGCCCACGCTGGTGAGGCTGCTGAGGGTGAAGTAGAGCGAGGCGATGTAGGCGCTGGGCGTGGAGGGGCCGCCCGTCGTGCTGTTAATGTAGGGGGTGTCCAGTCGCTTCCCCAGCTCCTGCAGCCAACCTGAAGGACCAGAGAAGAAGAGAGCAGGCAGACAGGAGAGAAGGAGAGGAGAGAGAGAGAGAGAGAGCCAGAGAGGAAGCGTGTGAGCCAGTGGTAGAGCAGGGAGTCTTATCCCTGTGGAGGTGTCTTACAGAGGAGTGAGACATCCTTTCTGGGGGCTTTGTTACAGTACATTAAACCCAGTCCCTGAGGGGCAATTACTCTGTGACCTCCACTTCCTGTGTGGTGTAAGGTAGAGGACGTATGTCTACTGAAGCATTCAGGCATATCCAGGAACCGCATGCTAGGAAGTGTTACTGTATAACATCCCTTAGCAACTACCAGGAAAGATACATTGGTCCCCTTGTCATACAGATTCATTACAAAGAGGTAAGCTTAATTGCATGGGTGCATCTTTGAACAGGGTATTTACTGCCAGTGTGCGACCCATTTGTCCACACACAAACAAACACAGAAACACACACGCACTTGCCCCGTACACACACACACACACACCACACACACACACCCAATAGCATACACACACACAGAGAGACTTGGGCTCACCTATGTCCCAGGTGACAGCGTCACTGCTCTCTATCTGCTTGTGGCCAATGACGTACCAGATGCAGGCCATCCAGTGTGCCAGCAGGGCGAACACAGACATGAGCAGGGTGAGAACCACGGCGCTGTACTGAGAGTAGCGGTCCAGCTTCTGGAGCAGGCGGAGCAGGCGCAGCAGACGCACCGTCTTCAGCAGGTGGACCAGGGAGGTCTGGAGAGGAGAGAACACGCCACACACACACACTCAACACACAACACACACACACACACACACACACACTGGGGCCTGGGTCGCAGCAAATAGCCTCACACGCCTCTCCTTCTGCTCAGATGAGTTCCAGTCATCCTCCTCACGCTGTTCAACATCATAATAATAGTTGTGAGAAACAGCTTGCTGCCCCGCTGGCAGGTGCTAACAGCCCAGAGCGTGCTGAACCACAGACAGACCAAGTGGAGATGGTACACAGTAATGGTGTCCACAGAGATACGGACAGAGATGTCGACAAAGGCCACTGTTACCATTTGTCAGAGCAGAAGAGAAGGAAAGGGAGGAGCAATAAAGAATAGAAATGAACTCATGTCCCCTGTCCCCTGTTCTGTTCCTACGCTGCACGAGATATCTCTTTGTGAGAACGTTTTTTTGAGAAATTGTGTCACACTGGCATATGGACAGACGGACATACACACACACACTTACCACTGTGATGTTGAAGGCATACAGCAAGTCAAAGGGCAGAGCTGCAATCAGGTCAACGAAGAACCAGGTGGTGCAGTAATGGAGGCAGATGGAGCGGGCATCGTACACCACCTGACCAGACTGGCTCACATAGGTGGTGCGGAAATTCAGGATGATATCTGAACGAGGAGGAGCAAGTCAAACGAAGGGGTCTGCAGGTGTGAACAATCACATTCTAATTCTCCCATGATTCGAATGATAACTTCGGTATGACAAAAAAGCATTCAGGACACAAAGATTGTCTAAACCCCATGACAGCTGTGGTAAAACATTTATGTGTCTCCCATGGAGCTGAAAGTGGTCCCAAAACGAGGGAGGCTCTAATTGTAATGTGTAACCCGTGGCAACGGAGACACCCAGCGAGGGTGAAGAGAGGTGGGAGGTGAGACGGGTGACCTGGCTTCCTCCTCTGGCTTCGGCTCACCCAGAATAAAGAGCATCTCCACGGCGATGTCACTGCCAATGGTGCTACGAGAGGAGGAGTCACAGCCCTCGTCGTGGCTGATGAAACAGACGTTGTAGGGCACCGTGATGGCCACGTAGAACGTGGCGAGCAGGATCAGCCAATCCCACAGGGCCTTGGACACGCTGTAGTGCAGCAGGATGAAGCGGGACTTCTGCACAGCCGCCATCTTGTACTCAGGAAGAGAGGGCCTCTGGAACACACTCTGTGTGTGGGGGGGGGGAGAGGAGGGGGTAGACAGGAGGGGGTAGAGAGGAGGGGGTAGAGAGGAAGGAGAGAGGGAGGAAGGAGAAAGGGCGGAAGGTGAGAGGGATGACGCACCAGATAGGATCCATAGGGACCATGAATAGCACCAGAGATGTACTGTGAGTTGATTGGTGGATTTCAAATAATTACATTATTAGGTCAGAATCACTTTGCAGGAACCTCAGTGGGCTAGGGTAACTAACGGGATGTGGGGTAAGCTTATGGGTTAACCACAAATAGGACACTGGCAGTCTGAGCAGGTGTAACACAAGGGGCAAGGTGAGGCTGTTGTCAATGGCACGTGAGAGAAAAGATGATGTAACGTCCTGCAGACATTTCAGTTAGACCCATGACTGTATTTAAAGGTAAAAACAGCGAGGCTGATGAACCAAATCACATTGATCTCATGCTGTGTGCTTCGGATGAATGAGCAGGTTAAAAATATCCCCTCTCTCTCTCTTTGGGGGACCCGCTGTGACATGCTGCGACCATTCTTACAGCACTTCCTGTTAATTAGTAAGGTGATCCGCCCTCACCGACACACCAGCAGCACCAAAGCAAAGGCCACCCCTGCACCACCAACACTCCAGCGTATCTTTGGCTTTGAAAAGCCATCCCTACTGAGGCAAGCTCAATCATCCTTAGAAGATTCATCAAATGTCACAGTGGTATATACAGATATAGCTGCACATACACTCTGCACATCTACTCAGAAACTAGCTTGTGTCATTTGAGCTGCCTTCCCAAACGGAGACTTTACCTCACAGAATGTGACATGAATGAAATCCGACATACACATTTTTGAAGAATCCTCCTACGTAGACTTGAGATAGCAAAGTTGTTACACAGTGAGGCAGCGTCAGTTATAATGAAGGAACGGTTCGCACAAAAGAAACAAGACTTACATTGGTCAGCTTGCCTTTGCCTCTCTTGGAGAACAGGTTGGCCAGGTGATGAAGGATACTCTGGCCTCGCTCGCGGGCACGGGCAAAACGACGGTCGTTTTTACCGCCGTGTTGGGATTCCTCGGAGATGCCTGCTCGGAACAAAGCAGGTCTTTCATGATCTCAGAACAATGATCTCAATTCCAAGGGTCATGTCATGGAGCCCCTGCACTGGGCAAAGACAGGGAACATCGAGAGTTTGTTGGAGAACCCTGACTCACCTCCTCTCCTGCTGTTGTGTTGGCTTTTCCCGTACGATTCACTGATATCCTTGAAGGAGAACAGGAACAAAACGACTTCGCTTTTCTCGTTCTTGATCGGAACGATGTCAAGGAGACACCAAAATGGGTTGCCTGGGGATTCATCAAGAGGTTACAATATAAGTTGTGCATTCAACTGATGAGGACCTTGCCCCCATGTGTGTGTGTGCGTGTACATGTGTGTGAGTATGTGTACATGTGTGTGTGTGTGTGTACATGTGTGTGTCTCCCTGACCGTTCTTCCTGTAGAAGCAGACCTCCCCCTGGTACTCCTGGTGCCCCTCCAGGGCCTTGTCCACCTGCTGGCTCACTCGCTCGCTGCTCTCGGCTCCTTGCAGGAAGCGGCAGGTGCACGTCTTCTGCATCACCTCCGTGCGCAGGAACCCCGTCAGCTCGCAGAAGCCGTCCGAGCAGTACACGATGGGGTAGCCACGGCGACCTTGGGCGTTCCCCAGCAGGAAGTTGCTGTCTGAAGAGGGGTGAGAGAGAGAGAGAGAGAGAGAGAGAGAGAGAGAGAGAGAGAGAGAGAGAGAGAGAGGGAGAGATATATAGAGACAGAGAGAGAGAGAGAGAGAGAGAGAGAGAGAGGAGAGCAGACAGGAGGCTTGTGGGACTTTCTCTCTGCTTCGTTGTTTCATGAAGCATTTGGTGCAGTGGTGAATATTGCTCTGTGTGGAGTTGGACCACACGTTTAGAGACTCGGTTTGCTCCTGAAAAGCCTCTCACTGTCTCTCTCGCTCTCTCTCTTTCACTGTCTCTCTCACTGTCTCTCTCTCTCACTGTCTCTTCTCCCCCTCGGCCTTCCGTCCCCATTTCTGTCTCCCTGCAGTCTGATTCATGCTTTGGGAAGGCAGAATTGAAAAAGCGCTCGATCTTAGTCAATACATGGTGCCGAACCTGGCGCACATCAGAGGAGGCTTTGAAGCTCAGCACAGAGTGTCTGAAATCCCAGGATGTGAGAGGGAACCCAGTTTGCTCAGTCTGCTCTGTGGGGATCTGCTGCCCAGGGGGCCTCCAGCAGGCTCAAACAACAGCTAATGGCGACAGGAAATGAACTTGTGTAATGCCCCTGCATTTTACACTGAGTCCCTATATATGTTTAAGCTGGAGTATTAAGAGGTTCACATACGGACACACACACACACACATACACACACACACACACACACACACACACACACACACACACACACACACACACACACACACACACACACACACACACACCACACACACACACACACACACACACACACACACACACACACACACACACACAGACACAGACACTCACACAGCATTGTCTAATGACCTTTGAATCCCATCAATACCTCTGTGAAGACTTTGACTTAATATTTAATGACAACATTATGAGTGTAATCCTTTAATTCCCTAAAACGAATTGTTTATCACATCCCCAAGCTATTGTGTGTTGCCATGACAACAATGAGGCACTTTCTAGGCTTGGGTAAATGGTGATTACCTAACCACGCGTCCAGTAAAAATGTGTGCAAGTAACAGTGTGAGTGAAAATGTTTTTGTGGAATTGAAATAAGTCTTTGTCAAGTCTCTTTTGTCAAGTCTCTTTTGTCAAGACTCCCTCCTCTTCCTCCTCCATGTGTCTGAAAGGACAGTAATGAGAAGGTGAGGACAGGGAGTCGATAAAAGTCTGGCTTGTGTGAGATGACTTGTTGTCTTACATCCAACTCCACACAGAGTCACACTGCTAATGACTAATGACAAAATACCAAGCGCTTCTCTGAAGGGACCTTATCCACAATGCCATGTCTGGAGGCTGGAGAGAGTTCCCTCTGCCTAGATCAAGGGCTCAAATGTTTCACCTCTGCAGTTGCATTTGGCTCTATGCCACCATGGTCGATAAAACGAGCCAGCAGTCAAAATCATTAAACACATGTCAAATGAACCAACTCTCCCATCAACTCATCAGTCGTCAACTGTAAAAGGTATGTTTAATAGACATAGCATTGGTATGCTCTGGTCCATTGAAAGGAGATAATGGCCTAACCCAGTCATCTCACAACGTCCCTATCACTCACCTGCCACCACCAAGCCAAGCCTTAGACCCCCTCTAACATTTCATATAGAGTTTCATATGAACCGATTCCACATCCAATGAACTCTATTTTATGGTTCATCGGTTCATTAAGTATTAATTGGGTAAGATACAATTTCAGGGTCAACACCAAACATCTCCCTGCCTCAGACTAAGACTGTCACGATGAGCTTTGTGAAATAGTCACGGCGCAGACAGTACACTAGGCGACCTTGGCTTTGAATACTGTGCAGAACAATCACTCTCTTCATCTTGCTTTCAAACCAAATAGATTTTGTTTGAGTATTTTCTTTGTGTTTTTGAAAAGTTCTCTGTAGAACCTTCTCTTCTTAAATGTAACGTGCAACAGGACATTTTTAAATGTAATGCTCGAAAATACTGTACCTCACATGTTTCAGTGTCAAGTACTGTAAGCCTAATTCAAGCTATAAACATCGAGTGTTACAAATGTCTGCCGTTAAGACAGCACTGGCTTTACTGTAGTGAGATGAGGAGACAATAATTTATGCAACAGAACGAGTACTTGATGTACTGTGGTTTGTGTTGCCATAGCTATTGTTGAGAACAGCCTAAAGCTGTTGTTTCATCAAAGAACTATCCTACCATCCACAATACAAGCGCCCAACTGCAATGTACTGTAATCACTGTTTAGGAGACAGACATATCTAAACTGTTGTGGGGGAACAATAATCATAGGTTGCCATCATTGCATGCCATTAATACACTGGATCCAATTTTGTGTAATTTCTCATGAGTCCCCTTCTGTTCACATAAATCAATATATTTCTCAAGAGCATGGATTCGCTTGTCCTTTTCATAATTTTGCTCAATCACAACAAGTAACTACTGTAGTGAGACCAACTTCTTTTCAGAGCCAAACGTATAATGTTTTCTCTTTCAAAGGAGATCTATTCTCTGATCTACTCTCAGCGCTCTCTCTCCCCCTTTGTATCCCTCCATTATGTCCTAATACTGGTAAGAATCAAGCTTAGATAATCTAAATATAGTGTTGTTGTAATGTGAGGACTACAGGAAGAACGATTGTGTCGGTGGCTTGCCTTCCACAGTGTGTGAGTTAAAGGAGACGCACAGCGTCATGATCTGATCGAATAGTAAACACAAATCACTCAAGCTGTTCGCATTTCAGTGGATTTCATCGCCAGGCAGCTAATTATAGTAATGCCAACTGAGAAGGTGTGCTGGGCAACAAGAGCCCACACATGAGTGCCTACGCATGGATCATCATACACTCAGCACACAAACCTCCATCTCTATACTCGTTTATATAGACGCGGCTCCAAACCATACGTCCACAATTTCATTTAGTGATTATTTATAGGTTACACGCTGTCATTATTTTAAAATGTGCTGGTGATGGATGAGGCGATTAGTCAATCTTTTTTCCCCTTAAAAGGTGAGAGAGAGTGAGAGAGGTAATGTTTGATTGACTCTAAGACCCTGCATATCTCATGATAATTAACTTCCCAGCTCTTTCCTCAGGGTCAAATGGATGGCACTTTAATTGACTAGGACTGTCTTAGTTTATATTCAGTTACTGTATGAAAAGTATTACATTTAATAAAATACCTGTAAGCAAATGTATTTGATTTCAATATAAGTGCAGACTACGGTGAGTAAATACTAAAATGAGTGTACAGTATTTTATTTAAAATAAATGTTTTTCTTTTTGTTTCGGATTTTGACTCAACCACCCAGCACCTCTCTAAAACAGTTGTGTCTGTTTACCTCATCCATAAAATATTAGGTACCAACTGACAGTCTTTCTTCCAGTCTCCCCTTCCCGGGCGCAATTACACCCTCCTCCATCTCTCACTACCTTCTCTGCTGTGTTCTGGACAGCCTGTCCTCAAGAGACAGAGAGGGTGTCTGCGATGGTCTTCACACTGAAACCATCGCGCCCTGGGCCACACGAACAGAGTACAGACCCACACGTGATGTCATGTCCCACCGTCCCCTGCTTGTGGTGAGTGTGTGGCATGATGGGAGGAGGAGAGAGCAGTCGTTTGTCTCACTCATCTCGTCGCTGCATGATCCACACTCCTCTCACACCAGAGCACACAAAGAGACACTCCACAGCAGTAAACACAATCAAGTATGATAATTATATACTAACACACACACACAC
This sequence comes from Mallotus villosus, assembly GCA_903064625.1. NCBI lineage: Eukaryota > Metazoa > Chordata > Actinopteri > Osmeriformes > Salangidae > Mallotus > Mallotus villosus. Next base: position 1,317,978 of record CAEFZP010000199.1, on the reverse strand, counting down.
AGACAATGAATGCATACTGTATATATTCATATATATATATATATATATGTATATGTATATATATATATATAAATATTGTATACATGTATGTATGTATACATTGCATGTGTTATCTAGATCTGTATCTATCTGTATCACAAAAGAGGTTATGTTGAGGACAAAATGATTTGATGTAAAAGCTTTTACTGTGCAGTATCCTTTACATGAGTACCACAGCACCTTAGTCTAACATGGCACACGTCACACTAAGGCATTTTGAATGACACACAGCGTAGTATAATTAACACAAACGACGCAGACAAACAGACATGTTGACACATTTCAATATTCCAGGGAACATTCTAGAACCTCCCACACCAAAGTCCTCATGATGTTTTATAAGCAGTACCACGGTACAACAAGTGTCTCTGGAGTCCAACACACCAGCTCTCCCATCTATGCGCACACACTCTCACCATGCCTCGCGGAAACTTGGATGGCCGTTGTGACAGCCTGCCTCTTCTCTCCACCTCCATCTCAAAACACAACTAACCAGTCCTCCATTGCGACTGTTCTGCTACTACGGTACTAGTACACTGTAAATGATCAAATACCTTAAAGGCTCTTATTCGAGGTCTTGGCATTAGAATGTCACTGATTTGTCTACGATTTTCAATGCACAGTGGAGACCTTCCCATAAATGGGAAAATTGATAATGAATCGCCCCTCATTTGAAATCCATTGTATAACTACAAAAAGAGTAATAGTGTCACAGAGAAGTGAGGGTAAGTAAGGAGGTGGGGGGGGGGTACTTACGGGTGCCGTCAAAGTGGTTGGCGATGGTGTCCAGGAAGGTGTTCTGAGGAGCGAGGAGGCCCTTCATCACGGGCATCTTGACCAACACGTGAGACACTGGGTAGCTACGTCTCCCCGCGATCACTTCATCACAGAGTTGAGATAAAGAGCTGAGCAAATCACTCTGTTCCCCCTACGGGTTCTACTCGGGTTCTGCTGTGCGGTTCCACTCGGGTTCTGGGCTGTTGCTGTCGTGCTCTCCAGCCTGTTCTCCCTGTACATTCAGCTACAAGTCCAGTGGCAGAAAGTGGCATTTACCACAGACTCAGCTGTTCTCTCCTCCCTGTCAGTCTTCTCTTCCCTCCCCACCGAGGCGTAGCCTCCTCCTTTGTACTTGAGATGCTGCCGAGAGTCTTCTAAGGAACTGTTGCTCCTTATAGTCTTCTCTGGACCTGATAGACTTGTTAGCCTTGCTTGCTGGGATGCACCAGCCTGGGGATCTGAATCCTGCAGCTCTGCACAGGGATCAGGGTGACGCCTCCCCTACCTCTGTGTCTGTCTCACCTCCACATGATGCGCATGCCACTGTCATCTCCGAGTTGGTCCTCGCGCTCTCTTGTTCGCACGCCCGCACGCACACACTCGCGCTTTCCATCTCTCCTGCAGGGAGCCTGAGCCCCCTCAGTTCCTCTTGACACTGTTTTCATTGGCCATCCCTTTCTTTCGCTCTCTCTCCCTCTCTCTCTCCTTGTGATTCTCTCTCTCCCTCGCTCTCATTCTCTCTCTCTCTCGTCCCCTCTCTCTCTCTCCTCTCTCTCTCTCCTCTCCCTCTCTCTCTCTCTCTCTTTCTCACTCTCTCTCCCTCTCTCAATCTCTCTCTCAAGGCTCTCTTCATTATCTGTGACACCCTGGATCTCACATAAGCCTTCTCTCTTGTAACTCACACACACACACACACTCAAACGCGTACAGGCATGCGCGCACATGCACACACATATTGTCTCTTTAAAAAAGACAGAGAAATCACACCTACTTAATCAGCTGTTCCAACTAGCTCGTTCTCTGCTTACTCCTGGAAATCCGACATGCGACGGAAACCTCGTTCCTCTCCTTTTCCTGCCTCGTATAATTTGTCGCGCTCCCGTGTGCGTTTGTGTGTGTTTGTGTGTGTTTAGAGGTGTGGAATATGACCATCCGTGCTCTGGGGATGATAAGTGTGGGCCTGCATGTTGTCCGAGCAGCATTACCTCAGCTCTCTGCAGCCCCTACTGGAGAGACTAAAGACCAACATGGAGAGGGAGACGAGAAGAAGGGCCGGTGAGATAGAATGAAGGAATGACCACAGAGCGATAAACACACAAACACACTCGAATTCAAAGGTTGAAAATTAGGGATGATTGCGTTCCTGATGTGTCTATGTGGCTCCGTAAATGGAACAAGCGGAAAATATAATCATCACCACATTTTATTACATCGTTCAGGTCATTTACACTATTTACAGAAACAAGTTGTACACGTATGAACATGTATGTTCATATCACTATAGAGAGAGACAGATAACAGAGAGCTTGTCTCCATGGAAGTGTAAGTCTACTGTTATCTTTCGACATACAGTAGCCATTGGTCAAGGCAGTCATATATTACATCCATCCACTTCAAACAGCCAGTGTAGCTGACGTCACCGACACCGCCCCTGACACGGGCATCAGGAAGTATTCTGATGTCCTCTTTCCCATTGTCAAGATCCCTGCCGCCTGGTTGCGTGACCCGTGGAGGAGTTGACTGAGCCGGCTCTGGAAGCGCCGCTCTTCTCCTTTCCGTTTGCCCAGGGTGAGGATGCCGGCTGCCGCGTCGCCCACCAGGGCTCCTCTGGCGCCGCTCCCCGGGCGACACAGCAGCACGTACAGGCGGCAGGTGCGCTGGTTCTGCCTGCAGCACTGGGATATGTCCTGGGCGTCACAGGCCAGGTGAGACACGAGGAGCACCAGGAGAAGGAGCTTGAGTTTCTGGGGGGCGCAAAATAGCTTCACTCAGAATCACAAAGAAATGCCGGGCACATCCCTGACATCAAAAAAACGTCCATTTATAATATATCAGTCATTTTATATATATATAATATGCGCATGATAAAAGGTAATTCTATACATTGTTGTTGCTTCACTTCAGTGACACTGAGGTCATTTACAACACCAGCATAATTGCAAAAGCTTGATCTAAATAAAAAGCTTTACCAAACAGTACCACTCTCAAACATGAAAAGCATACATTTGCATCATCAGATCATGATGCGTGTTCCCTGACACTATACACTCTCAGCACATGAACTTGAACCAACATCAATACTCTCGGAAGGTGTAGCCTTACCCTGGTGGGAGGGGGTTCCACTCCTGTGGCCACGGTTGTCTTGAGCTTCATGGGAGAAAACCACGTCATGGTCAGCTTGGCTGCAGGGTCGGTTGGCTGGTGCTCTCGACTCTCCACTCGGAGGACCTGACTGTCCTTATATACAGTCCCATGGCCCTGCCAGTCTCTCTGAGAGTCATTAGGAGCTGGTGATGGGGTGCCAACAAAGACACGCAGTATCACTGCTCATTTAACGTCGCTTTTTTTGTTTCCCGCCTCTCTGCTCATCTCAGCGTCTGGTCAGCTTTTCCCTAATGAGGCCCAGCTGCAAATCATCTCCAGGGAGTTCTCTGGGATTTGATATGAAGTTGGAAGCAGGTGACTGACGGTTCATTAGGACATGCCTGGGTGATGAGCGGCGGAGATGGCTTTGTGAGGGCCGACGTATTGCCTTTCCTCTGGACGCCGGGTGACGACAGACAACACAAGGCACGAGGCACGAGGCACGAGGCCTGACCTTTGAAAGGCCAGTGAATGGGCCGTAATGAGAGGACTGTTGAAAAGGCTTTTTAATGAGCTTCTATGATTATGCTCACTATTGAATAGAAAGAATGCCTCCAGAAATACTAACACAACAAGGACACTGTCTACACTATTTTGAACACTGGTTTGATGCCTTAATTTCCATTCATTTGCCTCCTGTTGCACATACCTGCACACGAGACCCTTGATACCTCGTTGAGCTGTTTTTGGACACACTCCAAACCGTGTGTGGGTATTTCACTGGCAGGTACAGGAGTACAAGCACACACAGGAGAACGAGGCGCTGCTACTGTGCATCCCCGACTTTGTCTTCTGTTGCCACCTTTTGGAGAACATTTAGAACTACCTCAAACTCATATCAGGCTTTGACAATAGAACAAATGTCTCGTTCGAGTCATTGATCAGCGGAAATAGAATCAATAGTAATATCGGGAATATTATAATATATTATTAAAGGTGTCATTTAAAAAACGATATATTATTCTATATAATCAATGAATACATATTAATGATTGAATTAATGAATGAATTAATGAATACATGTAAATCATTATTGAATATGTACACCCTATATTTCTGTAAGTCATGCATCTGATATGGCTTATTTATAAGTGTAAAACACACTCACTATTTCGCTGCCTTCTCGTAGAGAAAAAATGAGGGAGGAGTCAAGGTAAACAATGACAATAGTTTTAATGGGTCATTCAAAGGAGCTCTTACAGAATGCACATTCACTTTGCAGTGCACCATCGTTCATGTTGTGGTTCGACCATCACGTTGTGATGTTAACCTGTCCCAACCCAACCTCCCCCCCGACCTGCATCTGAACCACAGCACAATAGGTGTCCACTCACTGTTTACATAGAAGCAATGTTTATAAAATAACTATTATATCAATATAGCTTACAACAACAATTATCATATATCAATCATGAATGAATAGGTTGTTTTATTCGGGGAGAATCTGTAATAGCGATAAACATTAGCTGTCCCTTTAGGAAATCTTCCATACAGTATCAATCTACAGTATAGTTTCCTATTCTTGGGTAGCTGCTATGACCACAGCTGTACCATGTCTCTGCTGACCTCTGACCTGAAGACCCTGAGGGGAGGGGTCACGGTTCCAGTTCTAACAGGCTGAGGGGCTCTGTCTCAGGAGACTGGCTCCACCCACGAAACGACAACACCAACGAACGTGACTTCACACACAGAGCCCCTTGGGGAGAGGAAGCGGGGGGGGGGAGACCCTACGGCCAGAGTTCAGATATATTCCGAGAGAGATGGTTAAAAAAAATCGAAAGGATTAAAAGACGCAGCTCGAAGGTGTAAAAACCTGGTGATGGTTTTTCTCCAGCAGGGGGAGCAAGCGCATCAGTGTGGAGTCCCTGGAGAGAGTGGTGAGTCTGTGGGACTTCCCACACGGCTGCTGGATTTGTGCTGTAATGGTCCTAAAAGATCGCTTCCGGGCTCGGAGTCTCGAAGAGCAGACCTAAGTTATACCCTTAAAACTGCTGACCCCTCAGAGAGAGAGGGGGGGGGGAGGAAGTTAAGGGACAATGAAGCTTCTTTAGGAAGATGGCGTTGGAGAAGAAAAGATGAAGGGGGGGGGCGGGGGGGTGGGGGGGGATCCACAAGATAACCAAGGTTCCTGGTGAATCTGAAGGCGAACTTGCGCGGTATGAAATGCCAATGCGAGGCCTGTACCCACAGAGCCATGGTGTGTTTATGTTGGAGGGACATGTGGCTGTCACTGACCAGGGAGACACAGGGAGACACAGGGAGACACAGGGAGACACAGGGAGACACAGGGAGACACAGGGAGACACAGGGAGACCACCCTTACTGACAGACTGAAATATTGACAAACTGACCGACTGCAAAATCGGATTTCCTAATATGGGCGTTGACATCCTTAAGGGAGGGAAAGAGAAGCGGACCCATCTTGGAAACAGGAAGAGATTCCTCTACGTCCGGAATGGGACAGAGACGGAAGCCTTTCGACAGGATGCCTCTTCAGTAGACCTCAGACGTTTCAAACCTGTGTCTCCCTTCTCACACGACAAGTGCCAGTTCCACTTCCATTTTTGTCTCCTGCCTTCGTCTCTATTCCCTTATCTCTCTCTGTCGCTGTCTCCCTGTCTATTCCCCTCTCTCTCTCCTGTTCCCCAAGCTGGGTTCTCTCTTTCTCCTTCTCTTCCTCTGTTCTTATCCCTGTTTCCATCCGTTTCTCTCCCTCCGTCATTCTCTCCAGCCCACTCTCCCCTGTCCCTCTGCGGAGGCACTACTCTGTGGGTACAGGCAATGGGTCAGCAGGATCTAAAGTCACTCCCCATGTCATACTCAGGGATGGCATCCAGGGGACCTGCTGCCCGGTGCTGCTGGGCCAAGGTTGGGGTCTGGGTCTGGGAATCGGCCTGGATATGAGGCTGGGCTTCGGCTTGGCTATGGGTCTGGGTCTGCCCATGGGACTCGTTCTGGGCCTGCCCATGGGACTGGGTCTGCCCATGGGACTGGGTCTGGGCCTGCCCATGGGACTGTGTGTGGGCTTGGGGATGAGTGTGAAACTGAGGCTGAGGCTGGTGAGGCCGTGCTGGGGCCTGCAGGGGGTGGTGCTGTGGGGCCTGAGGAGGGTGGTGCTGTGGGGCCTGCAGAGGGTGGTGCTGTGGGGCCTGCAGGGGGTGGTGCTGTGGGGCCTGCAGGGGGTGGTGCTGTGGGGCCTGCAGGGGGTGGTGCTGTGGGGCCTGCAGGGGGTGGTGCTGTGGGGCCTGCAGGGGGTGGTGCTGTGGGGCCTGCAGGGGAGGGTGCTGTGGGGCCTGCAGAGGGTGGTGCTGTGGGGCCTGCAGGGGGTGGTGCTGTGGGGCCTGCAGGGGGGGGGTGCTGTGGGGCCTGCAGGGGGTGTTGCTGTGGGGCCTGAGGAGGGTGGTGCTGTGGGGCCTGAGGAGGGTGGGCCTGCGGGGGCTGCAGGGGGTGGTGCTGTGGGGCCTGAGGAGGGTGGTGCTGTGGGGCGTGAGGAGGGTGGTGCTGGAGCTGGGGAGAGGCGGCTCCATTCTTACTCAGACCACAAGACTGGGCTGCACAGTGGATCTGACGCAGGGTGTCCAACGCCTCGCTCTTAGCATGCTTCAGCAGGTCTGCCTGGCCCTGAGAGGGGGGAGAGAGACAGAGAGAGAGAGAGAGAGAGAGAAAGAGAGAGAGAGAGAGAGAGAGAGAGGAGAGAGAGAGAGCGAGAGAGAGAGAGAGATGTGAGAGAGAGAGATAGAGAGAGAGAGAGAGAGAGCGAGAGAGAGAGCACGAGCAGAGAGAGATAGAGAGAAGGGAGGGCATAATTAGAGGGTTCATCTTTATGTTATCATTTCGGTGTTCTGTGGATCAGAGACGTGTATCTGATACACACACATCTGATTATATGGAACGGAAATGAAGGACACCATATCTTTCAACCATTTCCTATGTGTAGCTGCACAACACAGCTCAACTTTAAGATCAAGATCTGCCTCAGTAAGCTACTTGAATAAACCATACTTTAAATCAGTGTCTTTTTGAATACAGACCAGACACAGATATTAGAGCATTTTTATCTTCAAAAGCAATAAATACATTTGTCCAGCAGGTGGCAGACTACAACCACTCTGTTACCGTGGCGGCGGCGTCCTTTTTGTGTACATTTCATCTGCTTGTAAGTGATCCCGTATGATGTATTCTCTGCTCTTTATTTAGTAACACCCCTGAGATGAAACCCAGCCAGATGGGGAGGAAGTGGTCAGAGAAGGCATCCCACTTTATGGCGCTGTAAAGGCAATCCCAGCAGTTTCCATGGCTGCGTTGGTTTCCGCGTTTGAGAGTTTGCTACGGCGAGCATGTATGAAGACCAGGAGAGAGACTAGGACTGAAGACTAAGTGTATACCAACCACCAACCTGACCTCTGGTTCCCCTCTCAGTCCAACCAAACTAGCTCCTCTTTCATCTACGGTTCGATCATTTAGCAGATGCATAATCAACATATTTACACACAGACACACACACACACACACACACACACACACACGCACGCACACACTGTATATTCACACATATGTCAACAGCAGGTTAACAGACTTTACACCCCAGTCATCTTTAGTGAGCTTTACATAAGTGACATCAGCAATGCTAGATTGTACACACACTTTGTCTTCCTGCCAAATGCTGACGTCAGATCGCGTGGCAGGCGGAGCATGGCGGAGAGGTCTGCCGGACGGAGCGATCGGAAGGGCAGAACAGGGTACGAGGGGTGTGGTGACACTGGGTTATTTAGGTAGCTTAAAGCTGCAGCTTCCTGAACACACTGCTGGGGTCTGAGGATTGAAACCCCACCCATCTTAACCCCACTCAGAACCCTCCTCTCTCCTGCCCCACCCTAAACCCTCCTCTCTCCTGCCCCACCCTAAACCCCTCCTCTCTCCTGCCCCACCCTAAACCCCTCCTCTCTCCTGCCCCACCCTAAACCCCTCCTCTCTCCTGCCCCACCCTAAACCCCTCCTCTCTCCTGCCCCCCTTTCAGTGCTCTACTCCGCTCGCTCCATCCATCTTTTTTTTTCAGACTCCTCTCTCCAACTCCAATTCTGAAGAGCTCTTAGCCCCCTACTGTGCCTCATCCCTACACAGTAACCCTGCAGCCTTCAAGAGCTCGCTGGACTAGGAGGTCCAGTCACTCTATGGGAGGAGCTATTAAAGCTCCATGTCTAGTGCCGCATATATTCCCAGGCCTTAGAGAGTCGAAGAATACACTGCATTGCCATTGCCTCAGGCCAGACTGGCGGTGGATCACACTAGCTGTAGCAGTGTATGATGGCATGTACTGACCTGGAGAAAAAAATCCCAAGTCCAAACCTCATGTGATGGTAATGTTTAAAGAGAAGCCTCTCTACCTGAAACAGCCTTAGCACACAATCCAACAGAATGAATAAATCATGTGTTTGAAAAACATGAATTATGTAAGCAATGACTCACAGGGCCAGAAGTAAGCCAGCAGAAGGCTTGTGGTGCCAGAGTCAAATCACAAACGGGCTGGGACTCCGCCATGTCCCCCCCCCCACCCACCCACATCCCCCCCCCACCCACCCACATCCCCCCCCCCACTCTCACCACGGACCTACCTCCAAGTCTATCCGTTATTTTTCATTCTGAGACACTTCATCGCTGCCTTTTGATAGCTTGCTTTCATATTGACTTAGCTCCGCCACAATTTCTGGACCAAATTTGGATGTGCGATGGAGAAAAATAAAGCTCCGTCAAGCCATTGGATAAAGAGCTGATAAGCTCTTTGATCAAGCCCAGTACCTCAATTGGACTAACAGGTGCTGCGGGAGCTAGGGCCGTGATCCTCCTTCCAATCCCTCCAACTCCACAGTCTCAGTCTTTGGAGGCTCATATGCTTCTATAAAAGGAATCCATTATGTTCTCTTGGCACTCTTTCCTCTGGTAGTTATCGTTCCTGTCCCCGTGTCTCTCTCCCTCTCTCTCTGCCCCCTGCCTGGCAGTGCCCAGCAGAGAGAGCTGGCAGACTGGCGGTGCCACTGAACCCACGAGCTGTGGATCTGGACGTTTCTTGGTGGTGCGTTGACGGGGCGAGGCTGCCAAGCTTGGCAAACCGACGACCAGCGACTCTTACCAAATCTCCATCCTCTACTACAGTAACAAACATGACTAGAATCTCCATCCTCTACTACAGTAACAAACATGACTAGAATCTCCATCCTCTACTACAGTAACAAACATGACTAGAATCTCCATCCTCTACTACAGTAACAAACATGACTAGAATCTCCATCCTCTACTACAGTAACAAACATGACTAGAATCTCCATCCTCTACTACAGTAACAAACATGACTAGAATCTCCATCCTCTACTACAGTAACAAACATGACTAGAATCTCCATCCTCTACAGTAACACACATGACTAGAATCTCCATCCTCTACTACAGAACAAACTAGAATTTGCCCGTGATTCTTAAGACCGGAGGAGAGGGGGACGGGGCGTGCAACACAGTTATGGATTCGATCGTATGAGCAAATGTTAGGCTTGCATTTTTTTTAATAAAGATGCCTGGTGTACTACGAGAGAAGCCTTACATAGGATCATAGAACGGACTCTACCCATTTCCAGTCCAATTCTTTTCCACTTCCCCCTTTTCAGAGGTGGCTTTCCCTGCGTGACGAGGAAAGCCGGGCGTTAGAGCCACCTGAGACGGCTGATCTCTGCCTGGCCGCACGGCCGTCCAGAACGCACCTGAACCCCGCACGCCTTTTCACTCAGTCCCAAATATAATTAGCAGCTGAGATGAGATGGCACAGACGGATGTCACATTCCTGCCCGGGCATGATCCGTCTGGTCGGGCAGCCAGGCAATTAGAGGGGTGAAGATGTGCCGTGTCATGGCTGCGTTAACAGCGTTAGCACTCTTGGTATTACCACAGGTAATGAGTCACATGGGCTGCCAAATCAAGGCGTCACGCAGGTTTATCTGATGCTGGGACGGGAGGCCTAGGCAGAGCCAGGGGCGCTCGGAGCGCCCCATGGGCACATCCGCTGGCAAAATCATCCCGCTGAAGGGGGAGTTTGTAAGGGCACGAGTGTGTGTGTGTGTGTGTGTGTGGGGCTAACAAACACAACTAAGAATGTGCATGTCTTATCATGCTGTGTACTGCTGAACACGCAGAATATGAACTGTATATTGGAGCTGGGAGCTTACAGGGTGGTGTGTGTGTGTGTGTGTGTGTGTGGTGGGGATGCTAACTATGCGTGTTTACAAACGCTTACAGAATAGCACAATCTTATCATGTGTTCTTGTATTGGTTCCTGTTGAGCCTGCAAACTATACAACTGAAGCATCACAGATTAATTAGGAGATTTAGGGGATTAGAAAAGCGGCATCTGCACAAGAAGTGTGTGTGTGTGTGTGTGTGTTCGTTCTGGTCCAGGTGATGATGGCATGTGTACAGAGAAACTTGACATCCTATAGCTGTGAGACTAACGTCTCCCGTGGCTCTCATGGGAACAAGATGGTGTGTCCTGTACGAGCGTGACATGATGCTGCCATGCAGCCACCATGAGGGAACCTCACCTTGAGCACCGTGATGTTCCAGGCGTAACTCTCCATGGCCTTCTGCAGCTTCCTCCCCTTCAGTCCTTCCTTGGCTCCAATGCGGTGCAGGTCTTCGTGAAAGTCCAGCCCTGAACCCAAAAACAGCAGAGTTGTGTTAGCAGACTAGATGATCCAATCAGGGGCAGGAAGACTCCTTCCAGGAAATAATCACAGTGAGAGAGACTCTCAATCACAGTGTTCATGAACTTCAGTTCTGTCTGTCAGGGGGAAAGTACTTTTGGGTGAGCAGCAAGGCTGTCCACTGCGCTGGCTGACTGTGAGGCTATTCGTCTGGCACCTCAGCTCCGGTCCAATAACATCTCACTCTCAAGACAACATATAGATTCCCTGACCGTTTCTGCTCCACTTAAAGTCTCTTCCTGGAAAAGGAAAGTATGTCACCCTCTCGTTGGCCCGGGGTCTTTCTCCTTCCTGTCTGAAATCCCAGGTCCCCAAAAGGTCCCCAAGGTCCACACGCTCTCGCACACACAAGCGCTGGCACACACATACAGGCCGCAGAAACGCACATGCACACGCACACACGCACACAAACAATGCATACACAACATTAGCCCGTCCCCTTCGCGTGGCTTCCATCCGAGCCACCAGCCATGGAGACAGAACATAAGAGGGAAAGAGAGGAGGTTATTACTGGCTAACATGTTGGCCCTTGTCCATGAGATTTCTAACTGGGCCAAGGAGGTATAAATAGTGTCTGGGTGTGATAATAATAAAAGGTGAACACTTTAGATGTTTTTTTCTACTGTTCGGTAGAACGTCCTTTCCCGATCTCCTTAAGACTCCTAGTCCTTAGACGTTGACTAAGCCCTAACTTCACCGACTCATAACTTCTCTTAAGCAAGCCCTGCCTTCACTCACTGCTGTTCCTAGATCTTAAAATGAGAAATTAATATATTTTATCCCATACCAAAACAGATATGATTAAAGTATACTATTCATGCCTACGGTACTAAACAAGCCACAGGCATGTGGACAGTTCACTTGTTTTCTCCACTTGTAAAAACAACTTTGACACTCCCATGGGGATGAATTCTGCAGTAGGTCATTCAGAGCTGCAGCAGTGTGCTGCTCCGTGCTAACTGTTTAGTCTGCAGCTACAGGGCTTCTCGGCGGCTGCAGTGAATCACCCTCATGTGTGATGTAAAGCCATCGCAGGACAGCCATTTGTGATATCCAGAGTTGTGTTAACAGGGTTCGGGCTGATTGGATCATCTAGTCTGCGTAACGAGCCCGCCTATTGGTGCTGTGGTGGATGTGTCCTGGTGACGAAGGGGAGACAGACGCTATGAGGCAGACGGAGAGCGGAGAGCTTCCGCAGTTACCACTGGAGCTTGAGGAACCTTGTCGTCCATCCTGTTGGAGAATTTCATTTCCCAATTATTAAGCCCGGCCTAACAGCATACTTGACGTCACTTAAACTTGAGTTAATAAAAAAGGCACCCCATGGCATACCGTCATGTAGAATGGCTTGCTGGTCGAATCTCATGCTTAGCTTAGAGACAGAGAGAGCGAGAGAGACAGAGAGAGAGAGACAGAGAGAGACAGAGGGAGCGAGAGAGACAGAGAGAGCGAGAGAGACAGAGAGAGCGAGAGAGACAGAGAGCGAGAGACAGAGAGATGGAAGGGAAGAGAATGGAGGGAGCAGTGCTCTACGGAGAGTCTAGCCGAGCAGAGCAGGCATGTCGGCACTTGGATGTGCTCAGAGAGCGACAGGCGGGACGAGGGGTGACAACATTTCCCTGCTGACTGGGTTCAGCTTCCACCTACACATCCACACCCCTCTCTGTCTCTCTCTGTCTCTCTCCCTCTCTCTCTCTCACTCGCACACACACACACGCACCCACCCACCCACCCTCCTATACCCACACACAGTGCTATAATCAGAGTATGCAGACGCTTTCAGTCTCTATGGAGCACTCTATGAGGCCTCTTTTTCACTGTGTAATGAGCACTGCAGCAGTGTCCATTACTTATGCTCCATATACAGAGAGAGAGAGAGAGAGAGAGAGAGAGAGAGGAGAGAGAGAGAGAGAGAGAGAGAGAGAGATAGAGAGAGAGAGAGAGAGAGAGAGGAGAGAGAGAGAGAGAGAGACTGAAATAGTCAGGTAAACACATAGGGAGATAGACAGAGGGAAGACATTAAATAGAACACAGACAGAAATGTAATTAAGTAATGTAAAATAAGAACGCATGAATTCATAAAGAAGGTAATTGTGGTAAATAGAAATGAGTGATTATCTCAAAAGGGAAAATAGTGAGAGTGTTTCCTTTATCCTTCCTATCGATGCGCAGGAGGCAGTCCAAGCAGCATGTCATTAGAGAACAAGAGGGAGATGGAGATGTGCCACTTTAAACACCCGCACCAACAGTGTCAAGAGAGAAAGAGAGACAGCTCTTTATCCTCCGTATCGCCATGGTAATGGAATCGACATGAATTGAATGATAACCATTCCAAAGCAGGTAGAGGGATTCTCCATTGAGAGGGGACATCAATGAATAAGCATGATCAGCGGGATGTGTGTCAACCAACCAGCATGCCCACCAGCCAGCAAGCCAGTCAGCAAGCCAGCCAGCCAGCCAGCAAGCCAGCCAGCCAGCCAGCCAGCCAGCCAGCCAGGACAAGGCTGTTCTCCTGTCATACTGTGACCCCTACACCTGGGCCAACCAGTCTCTCCCACTACTGTCTGTCAGCCTCAGATTTCACACACCTATACAACACACACTTCTGTGCCCACACATACACACAAACACAAGCTAATGCGTTCACACACACGCCCACACCACCACACACACACATGCCAGTAGCACCTGGAGGTGCCAGAGGGTGTGTCCCAGCTGGTGCCCTTATTGACAGCGTGTGACAGGGGAGCCATCAGGGAAGCCTAGGGGGTTTCATCCAGCACCTCTCCATCCTCATCAACATGTCAGCATCACTGGCCAAATTTCAACTGATTAGCAGCAATAATGACTGGGCAGAGATGGGCACAGGAAGGGGCGGGAGGGGGGGCGGTGGTGGTGGAGCGACCCCTGGTCCCCCATGACCTTGGCCCACACCTCTGTGAGGTGCGGCGCGTGAGGAGGGGGCTTCCATCACCCTCCGCCCCCTCAATCCATTATCCAGAGCCTGAGGACGTGGATCTGCTCCTGCCACGGGGGCCCTGTGTGATGACACGGCTCAGACTGCCTGGTGACGCCTGTCAGCTTCCATCCAGACACAAATGTAAATCTCGCCTGGATGACGCACACACACACACACCTCAATGTCAATCTCTCCCAGCCTTGCGCTTTACAGTAATAGCATATTTCCACCTGCACTTTTTACAGCCATTAAAAGACAAATTATACCTTTTGGTTCCCAGATCAGTTATAGAACCTGGACCTTCAATCACATGTAAATTCCCACCGTACTGTCTCCCTTCCCATCACCTCTCTGCCAATCACCCTCCGTCTGACTTGGTGATGCAGCTGCCAAGCAGACCATGGCGTGGCCCCTGAGATGGGTCGGAAAGCTCCAGAAAACCTTCATTACATGTTGTCAGGCGGTGCATGCAGTCAGTCAGTCATTCAGCCAGCAAGGCAGGCAGGTGAGCAGGAACAACAGGCAGCATTTAGCCTGTTGCTAGCCTGTTACATGCTATCCTTATCTGTCAGGCCAACAAAGAGACAGGGAGGGAGCAGGCAGGCACAGATAACCTTTGACCTCTATGTGGTTGTCAGTCCTAGCCTCAGTCACAGCTCTCAGGTATAAGATGAGTAATATAATGATGTCATAGTCACTTGAAATGGTAAAGGCACCTTAGGATGTTGCTTTCCCATCTCTGACTGTGGGTTAGGGCTGACTGCCTCGCATAGTAACGTTGATTGAAAGTGAGTCTGTGTGCGTCTGTGTTGACCTATGACCTCTACAGCACTGTACCACAGCAGAGATTCGGTGTGTATTCAACACGACCACTAGTGGCCGCTCTTTCTGCAGTGCTTTAGTGAAACTGGACACACACACACACATCCACACCCACACACTGCACACAAACGTTAACCCCACGAACAATAACAAACACCCACACTCCCTGTCATCTCTTGCATCTCATCTTGGGACTTGAGACTTGGTCGTAACCTCCTGCCCCAGTGCCTTGTGGGTAAACAGCGGTGGTCAGCTGTGTCTCTATGGAGCCCGAGGACGTCAGAGGAAAAGCTGCGACACAAGGAGAAAAAAAAACCTGCTTCCTGTGTTTGTGTTTCTCCACGCACTTCAGATTCGTAGAGTTTTTTTCCATTCATTTTTTCCCCCCCGCGTCACGTTGCACTACCATCACAGACTCCCCGTCACACAGCAGGCTCTGGGATGCAGCAGCTGGGCAGAGGGGCGCGCTCGCCTCCACACAAGAGACAGCAGGCAGGGGTGGGGCACAGAGGACAGGAGGAGGCCTGCCGGGCGTGTTTGCATTGGGAGGGGGGGGGTAGCGGAGGGGGAGGTGGGTGTCAGGGAAAGTGTTATGTTTGGCATGCATCGGCCCCCTAAGGGGATTCTTTTTTGTTGCTCCATTTCCCCTCCCAACGGTTCCTTGTTACACAACACCCCCCTCCCCGCCGACACCTACTGACAGCAGCACACAGCTGTGAGGCGGTGGGTCTGGGGGGCTGAGGGGGGCTGAGGGGGGCTGAGGGGGGCTGAGGGGGGCTGAGGGGGGCGGGAGCCGAGCTAAGCCCCTGGGGCCTCTGCAGCTCCAGCTTAGTGGCCGTGGAGTCACGGAGCATCAGAGCGGGGGAGTACTCATTGAATTCTAGCCCAACTCCAAGGCTCCGTCTCTGAGTGATTGCCCAGCACGGCCCTGGCACAGGCCACACAGGGGAGGGAGGGCACAAGCGGGGTGGTGAGTGGTGGGTGGCAGAGTGGCTGAAAGGAAGAGAGGCTTGCAGGGTACGGAGGGCTCAGCACGTCAGCCGTGTGCCCTGATTGTCTGCTGAACGGTTTGAATCCTCATCCACTACCTTCCATATTACCTACACAGAGAGACACGCACACACGCACACACACACACACACACACACACACACACACACACACACACACACACACACACACACACACACAACACAGAGCTTGTCGTGACTACCTCCCAGTGTGGAGAGCATTGGGGGCCAACATGTGCTTGCATATGCACGTTTTGCACTGACTCTCCATAGTCCTGACAGATCTGAAAGGATGTTGGTTATGCTGTTTGTGGGCTTGCTCTTGTGCCTTGTGCCAGTCCTAGGCAGACAAACACACTGTAGGTTAACAGATATCATTATGATAGTAACACACGTCAAGATTCAGCTTTTCTCAGGCCTTAATAATGTGTTTTTGTTGTCTTATCTGGGGCCATTTGTAGTTGGAGCAGCACTGCGGGAAAGGCCAAGCAGACAACCAGCAATTAGTGCCGCGCAGCAGGTAGCCGGGAACAAGCCCCTCGATGGCTCCCTAATTTGGCTGCATTTTGTACAAATGATCGTGTTATAGTCAATTATAGCCATGCATTGAAAATCTGGACTGCATTTTAAAAAAAGCAGCATGGACAACACAATCCACTTCTGTTCTCCTGCCTCGTCTCTTTTTCTCTGGGTTTCTCTCTCTCTTTCGCTTTCTCTCTCTCGATCTACTCTCTCTCTATCTCTCTCTCTCTCTCTCTCGATCTCTCTCTCTCTCGCTCTCTCTCTCTCTCTCGCTCTCTCTCGCCCTCTACTTCTCTCTTTCTCTCTCTCTCTCTCTTCTCTCTCTCTCTCTCTCTCGCTCTCTTTCTCTAAAAAATAATTAGAGAAAACTCCAGCAGCACTTCGTAATCTCACAGAATGGGCACACACACCACCGTCCTTTTGTGTTTCCCCCCGGGGCAGCCAGGAGCAGTGGGCAGCCACATCAGTGGAGGCCGGGGGGGCAAATCCAACATCCAAGTCCAGCAAGTCCTCAAACCCATGTCCTGGCCAACTTCCAGGGTGAGAGGATGATGTAGAGGAGAAGTCGAAGGTTGTGTCGCTGGTGTAATAGTTCGTACCGGTAGACCTTATGTACAGTAAACCGTAACTAACTAACCGTTACTAAAGGTATTTCTATGCAGTCGTATGGTAGTCAATGTAGCCTTTGTGGACAGTGTTTTCTCCACCCCCTCCTCTTGTTCTCCCTGTCTCTTCAGGGACTCAGAGATAGCGATCCCCTCTCTGTTGACATCACGGCCCGTCTGTCGTGACTCACAAAGGATGGCAATGACGCATTTCAAACTACACGCCACGTCAGTCGCCGACGACGACCATGCTGATGCCGATGACAACGGGGGCTGTTGACATCGGTTTGGAATAGCTGTGTATCCCATATAGTCTACGCAGCCACCTATCTCCTAAGATTCTAACACGTTTATGGCATGCACCCGCCCACCAAAGCAGATTCCTCGTTTGTGTACACCTACATGGAGATTCAACTCGTTTCTGATTCAGATTCGGATTCAATGAGATGCCCCCCACCAGTGAGAGTCGTTTGAGAGTTGGTTTGGCCCTGGGAGGGAGCCATGCGGATGTGTGAGGTGCAGACATGTCCTCACCTGCCCGCTGGGCTTGTGTGAGCTTGGAGTAGACGCCATCTGCTGACTCGATCAGTGTCCTGCTCGTCTGGATCATCTGGGGGAGGAAACCCGTGTACACAGGAAGTCAGTTTGGGTCACACAACACTTCCTCATTAGGCAATAGCACCTACCCAAGGCCCAAAGGAAAACAGATCCACTTCCTGTAACATTCACGCAGAAACATTAGGAAATATGATTGAGTTGGATTGTAAACAGCGACATTTCGGCAGGGGAACACATGTCATTGTGTCGGAGACAGCGGTTGGTTTTAATAAATGACAGACAGGAATAGTTAAATGGTGAATGCCTGTGTACTTCTATACTTTTCACAACGCACTGCCACACTGGTTAGCAGGTGTGTTCCCGTGTTGGTGTGGAGAAGAACCAGAGGCGATAACGATTCTCGAGTGTTCTCCAGTCCAGACAGGCTCTTAGATCTGGTCACCCATGGCAGCTTCTAGGGCCATACTCAGCCCCACCTAGAGCAGTAGCTGACCTCGCACCAGCAGTCAGGGAGAAGATAACCACATCTCACACCTAGAGAGTTAGCATCTCGGAAACGGGAAGCACACATTATGTGTGAGCAGTGGAATGGTGGTGGTGGTGGGGGCGGGGGGCGGTCTGGACATGCCCCCGTCTCCCTCATGCTGCTGGTCCCGCAGGACTGCTGACCACCGCGTTCCAGAGTGCTGACGCTCAGTTCACCCCCGGGTCAGGACACAGCCGTCCTACGCAAGCAGTCTGAGGACAGACGGCAGTCTGCTTTTGTGCCCTGACGGCCGAAGTTTGGACGTACACACACACCACACACACACACACACACATGCGCGCAAGCAAGCGCACACGCACGCATTGTCAGGCATTCTCTGTCTCTCTCTCTCTGTCTCTCTCTCTAGTCTCTCTCTGATCTCTCTCATCTCTCTCTCTATCTCTCTCTATCTCTCTCACTCGCTCTCTATCTCTCTCTCTCTCTATCTCTCTCTCTCTCTCTCTCTCTCTCTCTCTCTCTCTCTCTCTCTCTCTCTCTCTCTCTCACACACACGTAGACACACACTGGGGCCTCTGTTCTTCGTGCAGGGTGGTTGCCAGTGAACTAGGCGTTTGGAAGTATACCCAAACAGTCAGCTGACTGACCTTGTCCTCAGGACAGTCTCTCTGTTGTGTCGCGTCTTCTCGACGCCGGGGAAGCTGACTGTGTCTCACATTCGCGCGCCAACAAGTTCGGGAATGTTACCTCGCTCGCTCTTTGGCTCCTCGCATGCAAATGTAATGCAGCAGCTGCCCTTGTGGCTACTGAGTAGCCGTGCACACAGGAGAGGCTCATGAAATTCAGAGCAGATGCTATTTAGGTGTCCTCTGGGGAGAGAGCTACTGTCAGCGCTGCACTGCAGGTGTCGGCAGAGGGGCGAGCCTGGGATCCCAACACTGTGGACACGGCGGCGTCGTGAGGAAAACCAGAGCTCCCCTCCGCTGACCCAGTTTGCCGGGTCGGACCAAGACGCAGCAGACGGGGTGGAGAGGTGGGCTGAGGGCTTGCGAAGAGTGCCTGGAAGCCTCCGTCTCCCCCCTCCCCTCGCCCCCGTGTTGGAAGATACCAACAGGCAGAGGATTCGTAAGTTCATCATGGAGGAGCCCTCCTTTGAAAGAGACAGGAGGCCGGATGGAATGCGATGGCTGAGGAGTCGCTCAGCAGGATGGGATACAGGGGAGAGGTTTAGCAGCAGCAGCAGCAGCAACGCTTACAGACGACGAAACGCCTAGCGCAGCACGACGCTCGAGCATCTTAGCACATGGTAACTCGAGTGAGTGTTTGTGTGTGTGTGTGTGTGAACACGTGGGCGTACCATGTCGTAGGCGTTGAGGACCTTGCGGAGCAGCTCTGGGACCAGCCCCTGGGCCTCCATGGTGGGGTAGGTCTCACTCAGGTCCACGGTGACCCTCAGGCCTCGCTCGCTGTTCATCAGCCAGGTGGACACGGTCAGGATGCACTGCTTCATGTTGGCGGCGGGGGTCAGCCCACACAGCTCCTTAAAGGACACCATGGCATTCTGGAGGAAAACACACACACACACACACATAAAAGGCTTTAGGATGAGACTAGAGATTCTGGTGCTGTCATGTGATTGTTATTTTGTAACACTCTGCAGCTACGCAAACACAGACGGATCCCTGTGCTGATGTTTACAACTCCTGCCGCTGTCCCTGTCCCTGGCTGTAGAGACCCAGATCACTGTGACTCTGCGACACATGGTCCCGCTTGGGATGAGATCACGGAGATCACGGGTTCTGCTGATCCCGCTCTTTCCCTCAGAGCCCAGCAGGACAGAGCAGTGGGGGTTAGTTTGTTTGAGAGCTGACAAAGTGCTTCCCATGACATCAGCCAGTTCATTCCCCAGCAGTGTGACTCTGGTGGCCCGGCTTCTCGACCGCAGATTCCTGGAGCCGTCTCTCCGGCTCCTCTCCCCCCCCACCTCCAGACCAGCCTCTCCCCCACCACCAGTGTGGCTGCCCTGACTTCTCCCTTGGCCGGCTACGCGACCGCAAGGCCAGGCGGGGCCGGCACCTCCAGCCCGCCTGGCAAACCCAGCTCCGCTCATACAGCATGGGAGACTGAGGCCCTCAGCTATTCACAGAGCCATCAGACGGACAAATGAGAGCGAGGGAGAGAGAAAAGGAGAAAAGGAAGTGAGGGGTGAAAGAGGGAGTCCTAAATTAGGTAGAAAGAGGGGAGGAAATGATAAAGGAAGAAAAAAAAGAGACAGGCTGAAAAGAGAGTGAAAAATGACGTCGAGCGTGGCGCTGGTATTTGGGAATCAGTCCACACACTCGGTAGTGTGGGAAAGGCTGTCTCCCCTGGCCAGGCCTCCGGTCGGGGTGAAAGACTCTTTTCTACCCCTGGAGGATGTGCTGTCGTAGAGGGGCCAAACGATCTTCCTGTGAGCCAGCCAACAGAGCTAGGAAGCCATCTGTATGCAAAGCCTCAACCTGGGACACTAACACCCTCTGGCCTCGCAAGAACCGCCAAGGAGGGATTCTTAGACCCACGCTCAAACAGAGAGAGGGAAGGGATGCCAGCTTTATGGGTTTGACTGGTTCTGTTAGCCTCACGTATAAAGGTTGCGTGTGTGTGTGTGTGTTTCTGTGTATGTGCGTGTGTTTAGCCAGCGTGAAGTCACACCATAAAACACTGTATCCAGTCTGTGGGGCTGCAAAATCAAACAAGAGGCTGGTGTTTTTAATTACCCCCCCCCTCCTCCCCTCTCCCCTCCTCCCTACAACATTCCCCGAATGAGGACTGCGTGTCTGGTTACACTGCTGTTTTTGTTCCGCTCCCCTCCCTGGACCAGAGTGCAGAGCTGAAGTGGATAAGCCAGGGTCTACACTGGCACGCATGCCCAGGGAACAAAGCCTGGTCTAGCTTGGCCTGGCCTCCTGCTATTACACCACTCCCCAGGGGCCTCATACAGCCACGGTGCCCAGGGGAGGAGCGCTCAATCTCCCACAGAGTCTATGGATTTACTGCCATGGAACAATAAGAGGCATGGTACTGTTCTTACAGGCTCTCTGGCTCTTTAACTGGCTTGCTTCTCCCCAGACGAGCCACTCTCAGCCTGGTATTGTTCCGAGGAGACCACCTGGAAACGGACAGAAAATTACCTCTCTCTCTACGTGCTTAGGGGGAACAGAACGAGGCCTTTAATAACACCGTTCCGCGCACGTGCGTCTGCCGCAGAGTGCACAACCATTACGGGCTGATCCTGTGTATCGCGAGTTCATATGCACGAGCACATCTTTGTGTGTGCAGTGTGCACACATGCCCGTGTGCGTGTGTGCGTGTGTGCGCACGGGTTTATGCTTCCCCTCATTATCACTTGCCCGCCGAGCAGAAACGGGGCTTTGAGGAGAATCCTTGGAGGTCTATATCTTAATTTGTCGCTCCTCTCTCTTGCATGTGTCTCAGGGGAGAGAGAGCTCAGCGGTGGAGCTGTGCTCCGTGGGGAGATGGCAGCCTTGACAACAGGTGGTTCTCCTGGCCCAGCGAGAAGGAGTACACAGGGAGCGAGTCTGCCCTGCGATCCAGGGCCTACCATCCACCCACTACAGGAACTCTACACCCACACAGCGTTCACAACAACACCTTGGACTATTCGTACCGTGGTTTCCTCTTCTCATCCACCTCTCTTCTTCTGTGAGAAAGCCTCGTATCGCCGCGACTCGTATTTTAGTTCTAAATCTATTTATCGCCACTGAGAGTAAATCACTGACGCAGAACTCTGAAAAGTGTCACATTTAACACATGGGTGGCTAAGTGGCTTGAATATTATTTTAATATTTAGTCGGAGTGTGATCGAAGTGTTTAGTGGTTAGGATGTGTTTGCCTGGGCGTGCTTATTGCTTAAGGCTTGACAGCAAACCCTATTCAGAAGCCTTTTTAGGTAAGAGGTCATGTAAAGTTGAACCCTTCTGGTCCTCACTCAGAATTTGACTCTCAACGTTATTGGAAAGGAAAGAAAAAAGGTCTAACTTTTTCAAGAGCTGTATATCTGGGCCAAATGTCAGCCTTCTGGACACTGGCCTTTCTTTTAATATGGCAGCTCTGTGTGAAGACCACTGCACCTTTTTGTTTCCAAAAAACGTTGCGAAGGAAGATTTTCAGTGAGGAACAGAAGGGTTCAATTTAATAGATTCTGACTCGCACGCAAGCTAAGCCTCAGGATTTAAGATGACAAACTGTTAGCGCATCTCTGTCGTGAATCTGCACATGCCACTTTTGCAAAGCCAATTCTTCCCTTCATCGTTCTTGCGCAACAAACACTGACCCAGCACAGAGAAAGCCCTGCTGTCTGCCGTCTCCCTGCAAATTATTCACTTCCTATCATGTTCATCCCCAGTCGGACTGTAATTTATCTGCATGCTGTAAACACTCTCCAAACTACAGCATACATTTCACTTCTGGAACACAATAACCTGTCTTCTTGTATCATGAATCATGGATAGAGCAAGGCCAGGATCCATGAATTTGAGAAATGTATGACAGCATGCCACAAAAACTTTAATTATGTTCCCTGCTTATCCCGCTGGGTCTGCATTCATTACAGCTATAGTGGCCTACTTCCTTTCCTTCAGGAATGAAGACACATTTTTAAATGTTAATCATCTGTTGTCTGGCTCACCTGATAGAAAACATAGCTAATATCCAGAGGTAAAACTCTTCTGGATTCTGCTGCCTTCAGCTAATCTACAGGCCACTGGGGTTGGGCCTACTGTATGCCAACTCAAAGTCTAATATTAGACTAAGATGATATGTATGTGGTTTCAGGGAGTGCACATCTCACATCGTGTGGTTTCAAGCCAACTCTGCAACAAAGACTGCAGACGTCCTTGGGTCTAACCCCAAGAACCCAACCTATTCAGCCCGTATATTAAGATCGACTGGAATCCTAAGATAGCATCATGGCAGTGCCTACTCATTAAAGAATACTTTCTCTTAAGAAATATGAGCTATTGTGTTGATGCAGCTACTGAGAGAGATAGCCTGAAAAAAGGGATTTAAATATATCCAGATTTGTTCTTCTGGCAAAAGACACTCCTGCCTGTTTCACATGTAGCCTAATAAGAGCCTGACTGGTTTAAAACCCTTAAATGAAACTATAAAATCACAGCAGTTAAGACAGAGTGTGGCAAATAAATGAATGAGGAACGAGGCTTGTGTAAAGACAGGAAAAAGAATAGAGACAAAGACAGAATATGGAGAAGAAAATAAGATGATGGATGTGATGCTCTACCGTAGGTTTTCACCCTTGAATGATTCTCTCTCAGCAGTGACTGGGAGTGCACGGAGAAAGCCGGATCATAGCTGAGGTAAACCATGCGTTGTTGATTGAGCTAAAAAGCCCATAGACTACAAGAGACACAAAGCTGTGTCAACAGCTAAGGTTCATGTCAGAGTCCTAATAAAAGTGTACACTCAGAATAGATCTGGTTCTTAAATCTATCAGCCATAGGACAAGGGTCTGCCAGTCTAAACCAGACAGCCGATGATATACAAAGTATACGGAGCGTGAAAAATGCTTGCTTTCAATCTCCATTACGCGGACGGCAGGACAGTCAACATCGTATCCCTCAATCGCAATGGCAACGGCGAAACGACGAGCGATGCAGTCGTTGGAATGGAACAGTCTCTCTCTCTCATGAGAAACAGCCAGTGTAAAGTAACTGTCACAAAACAGTAATGATTAGTTTGGAGTTTTACAGAGTCGTTTTTGAGAGCCTAGCAACACAGCACTCTGTCCTCAGCGCGCGCCCCCCCCCTCCCGGCACTCCCCCTCGCTCCTTAATGTCCCTGCTATTCATGAACCTCTTAATTGCACTGGTTTACCCCACGTGGTCGCTAAATTGCTTCTCCGTCTAACGGCAGCATGTAAATACAACACAATTAGCGGCATGGCTCTATCTGTGGCAGCAAGAGAACTTAGCCAGTCACACATTCATATTTTGGTTCCCTTGTCCTCATATTCCGCTGCTTTATTTCTTACTTTTAATTGGTGTCTCTTTGTATCCCCGCTGAAAGCTCTGCATTGCTTTATCTTCATTCCCCAAAAGAGCCACGGGCAGCTAATAAATCAGCCTACAGACGAACACCACGGGAATACCGATGTGAGTATGCGAGTCTCTTCGCTTCGTTGACAAAACGGTGCAAATCACAAGATTGGGGGGCTCTTACCTGCACGTTCTCGCGGAGGTCAGTGGCCTCTCTCAGGGGCTGTGTGGAGGCTCGGAACAGCTCGTCCACCACCTTGATCCCTGTGGTCTTGCTGGAGGTGTACTCCCTGGTCTTTCTGCTCTTCCTCACCGACAGGCCCCGCTTGTGAGCCTTGCCCCCGCCACGTCGGTTGGTGATGGCCACGTGGACAAACAGGGTGGTGTTGGGGAGGAACTCTCCGGTCAGAGACTGCAGGGGAACGTGCCTGTAGCCGGGCTGAAGACACTCGAAGGGGATGGTGTACTGCCCGATGAACTCGTCGCCTATGTAGTCGTCGTCGAGCACCACGAAGCGGAGGGCGGCCAACTCGGGCAGGTTGATCTGGAACTCGAAGCTCTCGTCGAAGACGGGGTTGTCCCCGTTCTGAGACACGGTCTTGGTCCTCTGCTCGGCGCAGTCGGCCGGGATCCCGTGGATCTCCACGTAGATGTAGGGCTCCACCACGTCCCCCTTGGCAGCAGAACCCCGGGGCTTTGGCAGGTTCTGTCCACTGATCACTTTGATGTGGAGGAGCTGGGCCGACACCCCGGGTAGGGAGTCCCTGGCGTTGGCACTGAAGTAGGACACCTCCTCTCTCATGATGGATGGTCGTAGCACGTAGCCACAGTTTCCATTCTGTCTGAACCAGCCCAGGTTTAGGTCCATCATCAAGCCTGGGGTCTGGTAATTCATAGCCACTATCTGGCATCCACACTTCCAGAAGTCCTGCGGGTTCATATTACTGGCATCGATACGCATGGGTGTGGGATAAACCCTGGAGAGAAAACGCTTGTTGTAACACACAAAATCCTCGGGGAACTCGTTGGCAAACCTGTTGGCGTCCACCTCGTTGAAGGAGCACATCTCCCAGTATTTCTGGTCCCTCTTGGAGATTTCGAAGTCCCTGAACTGCACTGACGTACAGAGCGAGACCAGGTCGGACAGCTCCTTGCACAGCCTCAGCCTCTTGTTGCCTAGTCCGTTATACTGGTCCTTCTCGTCTGCCCCCACCCTCCTGGACATCTCCAGGCCCTCCTCCTCGTCCGTCACCTCTCCCTCAGAGTCGGGGCAGTTGGGGGGGAGACGCTTGCCCTTCAGGAGGATCTTGCCCTTGAGGTTCTCTGGCGAAGGCAAGTAGTGCTCCTCTGCGCTGGGCGCCTCCGTGTAGAGCTTATCGCCCAGGATCTTTTTCATGTGCTGGGCCATGACTCTCTGCTGTGGGATGCAGCAGTGAGTCACCAAGCAGAGGATCAGTGGGTACTCGGAGCTCTCGAAGGCATACTGGTTAATAATGTCCAGGACCTTGGAGAGGGCTAGCTGAGACGCCACAGAGCTGCCCACGTAGACCACGGGCTCGGCGTCTGGCCCGTCCCACACGATCACCTCCAGACTGCGGCAGCCCATCCTCAGCGCCCGGATGTAGCTGCTGATGTCGGACGAGCCCCAGAAGTGGTCCTCCAGCAGAGAGGCGTTGTGCGAGGAGTTGATGTAGTAGTGCGACAGGGGCTGGTTCATGTCCTGGCACACCCGCTTGTGCTGGGGGTCGAAGATGTGGCACTCGGAGGACAGGAGGTAGTGGGTGAAGCCGTCGATGGAGAGGTAGCCCCGCTCTCTGCCCTCGGCGGAGGGCTCGTACTTCAGGGCGATGTCACTGCACATGTCCTCCGTCACCTCCTCCACGCCCTGCTCCACCTCCACAAACAGCATCAGGTCCTTACTGTCCAGGTACTCCTTGTTGCTGGAGAACTGCACGAGCAGGAAGAAGATCTCGGGTCGGGTGCACAGCTCGCAGTAAGCCTCCACGAAGGTGTCCATGTTGATGTCCTCCCCGTATTGGTCTTTGGCCTTCTGCAGCTCCTTGAATTTGAGCTCGATCCTGGACTCCTTCATCCCCGGGTTGAGCCCTTTGATGATCTGCGTGGCCCTGAAGAGGTCGATGTGGCCCTGCTTGTCCATGTCGGCCAGCTCGAACACGGAGCCGATCCAGGAGGTACGCAGGCTGGGCTGGCTGGGCTCCACCATGTCCACTGTGTGTCTTCCATAGGAGACCAGGTACCTCAGGCCCATCACCCAGGTACTGACCACATCTGCCGTGCTGCCTACAAGGTCCAGGGACTCATAGTTGTCCCCGTAGATGATGGAGAAGGCGCACTCCTCGGGGAACTGGTCCGACAAGCCGTTGCTGCGCAGGACGGGGGTCTTCTTCCCCAGGCGGACCTCCTTGATGCTTTTGATCTCCAGCTTGGCCTTCTCGGAGTCCTTCTTGGAGGGCTCCCAGCGGAGCCAGTGCATGTCCGGGTCCAGCAGGAAGTAGCGGTTGTACATGCGGGAGTTGGAGCGCACCTTCTTCATCTCGCAGCCCTCCATCATGAAGGCCATGCAGGCGGCCGTGCTGTTGATCTTGCGGTCGTTGGGCATGGAGCTGAAGGACACCGTCTTCTTCCTCACCTGCCTCTGCTTGGAGACATCCTGGGGAAATAACGGACAGAGAGAGGGAGGGAGGGAGGGAGAACACAAATATGTTATATTACTGCACGCTGAAGACACAAAGCCACAGCCGATGACCAAAAGGACATTGCGTTCCGAAGGTGACATTGGCGCTTACGAGTCTCATCTTGACTTGGTTCCAAACCACCTCTGCTGCGTATACATCTCACTGACTGATGGGCAAAATGGAGCCTGCCATGACATAAGCTGGAGAGTGAAGAGAACAATGGGAGAAAGTGCAGAGCACTCCTTTCATCACGAGCAGATTTCAGAACTAGATTCATGTGTACACAGCGGACCCTAAATCTAAACACAGACTGTCCCCGCGCTGACAGGTAAAGAAAGATTCCGGTGATTTACCTCCCTCTGGGCGGTGCGAAACCCCACTGCTCCCTGAAAGACTGCATTAACTGCCTGTCATCAAATGCTTAGTTATCAGCCAAGCACCGGGGCATCTTTACGCTACCCCTCCCTTCCTCCACCTCGCCCCCGAGCCAGCCTCTCCCGCTGTGGACGCGCCACACTCTGACATTTCACTGCTCGGTTGACGAAATGACTCCGTCGTAGCCACTCACGCAAAGGCATCAGCCTCCACGATAATCAGATGTGTGTTTAAAATGTGTGTCTCCCCAATTTATTAATTTTATCCGAGTTTACATTGCATAACTCCTCGAGAAGGCGCGGTATCATCGTCGCTCTCCCCTCAAGACGAATGGTAATATAATGCTTGCCATATGAAGTCTGTTTCCTTTTAGAAGAGCAGTTCTCAGTGTAATGATAGGGCATGAAACAGCGAATACCATGGCGGTTTGGCTGGAGTCTGAACAGTTTCTTTTCTCACTGCTAAAGGCCTTAAAAACATATCCCTTTAAACTGCAAATCAGATTTATTGACTTTATAGCTTACATATTTCTGCAGACGATGACACTACACATAGAACAGACCCCTGCCTGCTGATTCAAAGACAGGGTCAGAACATAGTACAACAGACACATGATCCCAGGCATTCATCTGTACAACTGTGATGGATGATTCAGGCATTTTCACCTCTCCCCAAATAATCTTAAGGAAACTGAAGTCAAAGGACTCAAAAGTTTTTTGTTTTGTTTCCAATATTTCTCCTTTCATAAAGCTGGAAAGTCTCTCATAAATCTCTCTCAATGAAAAACGTTGAATATCCTGATTGTAAATAATTTCTATTTGACTTGACCTATACTTTGCGTCTGCTCTCGGGAAAGGAGAGAGAGAGAGGTAAGGAGGGAGGAAGGGAGGAAGGGAGAGAGGGAGGGTATTTCAGAGGTTCCTAAGATAGGGGGATGAGAGGGTCGGTCTCCCCCCCGAGGCTGCCGTACAGGCCTGATGGATCCTTCCAGAGCGTGGTTCAGCCACAGAGAAACACCTCAGGGCCATCTGTCTTCCACCTGACAGGCAGAAGCAGACGATGCCCGACGATGCAACATCACGATTAATGAGCACCGCTTGACACAAAGCCTGTGAGATGACACGAGCATCGCTCTCCTGCTCTGCCCTTGTTTGATGACCTCCATCTCGTCACCGTATGGGATCCGAGCATGCTCATATTCGGTGCAGAGATTCAAAGGGGTGATTGGGGTAGTTATGTCATCCCTTCACACTAATCTGGACCCTTGTTTTCTGATTTGGAGTCGTCACAGAGCCAGTATCACAGAGGTCACCATTTCTGACGGCCGTCAGTACCATTGGGGGTTGACCAATCCTGATGTCCAGCATGTTATTTTCCCCCAATCTCCCCATAATATACTTAGAATTGGCATTCTGTCGATGTGAGGGGCTGTGCCAGAAATCGTCTGGGCAGAGTCAAACCACTTCAGGAAGGCAGTGTCTGTCTGCCCAGCTGGGCCAGCTCCCTCTCTCCGCACCCCCCTCTCTCCGCACCCCCCTCTCTCCGCACCCCCCTAACCAAACCCCTCGGCGCCCACATCGATAATGGCTTGGGCCATAATTAGGAGATCCCGTTTCAACCTCATACTTCAATGTGTATAGGCCTAGTTCTTCCCCGAGTCCTTCCCCCATCCTGCCTCACACCAGAGAATACTGCTCACCCACTCAGACGCTGGTCACATACTGTGGACTATTTCGATCCTTAACTAAAAAGAGAAGCGTCTACTCCTTCCTGAATAGCCCTACAGAGAGAAGAAGACGGGGGGGGGCAGAGGTTAGTGGTGTGGGCGTGTGTGGGGCATCTCTGAGGGCCGTGGAGCAGATAATCAGACCATGCCGTGGGGGGTGGATGGAAGGCAGGACCGGGAGGGCCACTGGACAGGGCTGATTGTTTCCAGGCTTTGAGGAAATGCTGACACCAGAGAAGGTCAAAGGGTTAGTGACCAATCTTGTTTCATTAGCAGACCCTGCCACGTTGTTGCAATTATCCGGAGCACACAGCAAGACAGCAAGCTGTCTCTTTTCAGATTCTCTTCCTCTCGATCAAACCCAAAGACGACCGATACCGATACGCATGCAGGTATTCCGCCTTCTTTGAACCTACATGGATTGAATGGATCTAGAGAACTGGGTAGGAACGGTGACCTATAGGTGTTATCGTTCAGTGCTTCAATCACATCAATCCCGCGGGAACTGCAAGAAGAGGCAAGAAGGTCACGACAGAAAACCCAAATCAAACACAGACATCACTCAGGCTTTTCATTCTTCTTTTCAAACCTCACATGCTCTAAAGCAAATTCTCAATTTTACCCTTTCGGTTTTCCAACTCTCTGGCACACCCACATCCCACTCCGCTCCTTGCTCCCCCTCTCCACCCGCCCCTTGCCCTCTCTCAATTTTCTCACACCCTCTGGCACTTTTCCTGGCAGGAACGTCCGTTTGTCCAACAGCCTGTCTCCATCTGTCCTGGTGGTCAGCTGCAGGGCCTTTGGCTCGCCTGTTGCTGCTGTTGCTGGGGTGACCGGGGTATTTTGGTCGGGCGTGTGGAGCCACTGGGAGCCCCCGGCGGGGTCAAAGGGGGGCTGGCTGGGCCCGATGCAGGAGTGATGCTGATGGGGACAGGCAGGCCGCGAGACAGCCCCACTTCCTGTGAAGGGCAGCAGCAAGTCACGCTAGCCAGCTCTCCTCACGTCAACCCTGCCACCCGCCAGACACACACTGGGACACACTCCTCACACTGGGCTCCACGGAGGCCGGGGAAGACAATCAATGTTCCACTCGCCCGGAGACCGCCTGGATGTACTTGTCCGCAAACGTTTCCCGCGTCGACATCGCGTGGATATGGCAAACTGAATATCGTGGAACTTCTCTTTCCTTCCTTGCGACTTCAGGACCAGTCAGACAGGATTTGAGGCACATACTGCAACAGCACTCTGGATTCTCTCACTACGTCAACGTTTTCTTTCATACGTTGCTCATTTGTGTTCCTGCCCTCCAGCTATCCCCCCCTTCTGGGGATATCCCACCCAGGAATGCAGGACTCTCAGGGCTGGATCCTCACCCGGCCTCACCTCTCTTCACTGTGTGTGTGTGTGTGTGTGTGTGTGTGTGTGTGGGGGTGTGTGTGGGTGTGTGTGTTTACGTGTGTGCGGGTGTGTGTATGTGTGTGTCTTGTTTGCCAGATCTATTCAGGAGCACAGGGCTCTCCTTCTCCTGCCTGACCCCTCCTACCAGAACACAAATTGAGATGAAAACAACCACATAATGTTCACTTCCATGAACAAAAACAACTCCTACACATGCAACGTAGACAAGTTAGAAAACTTCCCAAACGCTATGCTTAAGCCCTTTTTTATCGATCCGAAAGAATCGATCACCTTCCATTGTGTCTTTACAAGGGTCTCTGTCCTACCGGTGCATTCACTACTACGTGTCTGAATAAAACAGCTTTGCTGAACGCAAGCGCTGCTTCAGTCAATCGAGAAATACTATTGTAAAATGTGTTCGCTGGAACTTCCAAGGTTCTATGAATAACACCCAGAGCCGATGGGGGAACGGGAAAGAACAGGGTGAACAGCGGAACAGAGCTGGATGACGTCCTCTCTCCCACAGTGACTCATGTTGGGAAGCAGAGGAGGGGATCAGAGCATGAAAACCCACACAGACACAGAGACATCAAGTCACGGCTATGCTACACAGCCCAGCACACAGACAAAGACAATCTAGCAAGCAGGCAGATAGACCAAACCCTAGGCAGACAAACAGGAAGGCAGGCCGACAGACAGACGGGAAGACAGACAAACAGGAAGTCGGAACTAGAGGGCAGACAGACAGGAAGTCAAGCACACAGATCTGCAAGTAGACAGACAGGCTAGAGAGACGCAGCCTTGGAGAGGATTTCTCAGCCCAGTGAGCCCAGCATGGTTTCAGAAGGTCAGACTAGACACAACCATAAGAAGGTCCCGTGGTGCCTTACCTACCCTCACTCTGTGTTTAACTCAACTCTTCAGGCAAGTCTGAATTCAGAGTCAATGGGCTTGAAACTGATATCACGTCCGTGTTCAACCAGGCATTAGAATTACAAAGAATGAGGAATAGAGAGGGAGGGAAGACAGAAAGAGAGAGAAAGACAGCGAGAGAAGGAAAAAGAGAAAGAGAGACAGACAGGGTGAGGAACTGAAAATGAGAGAGAGACGGAAAGATTGTACTATAAACTGTGAGAAAGTGAGAGAAATCTTCTCACACTGGAGAACAACATTGCTTTGACACTTTTTTTTCACATGAGGGATGTTTAAACTCTCACATTGTGCATTTCACTCACACTCTGAACCACACTCTGTGTGTGTGTGTGTGTGTGTCTGTGTGTGTGTGTGTGTTTGCCTGTGCACGCTACAAAAAGCTTGCAAAGTATTCAGACAGATTGCGCCCTGGCAATCACCTACTTTAAAAGTAAAACCCAATCTGTTGTTAACGGTCTTTCCATCCTCTATTAATGAGGTGATCCTCCCTTGAGAACCTTCAACAAGCCAAAGTGCACCAACCAACCCACTAATTACGGGACCACAGAGAGGTAAGCGGTCAATGCTATCGAGCAACACGAAAGAGCAGAGAATTATAGGCTGTACTAAATATGTCGGTTATAATACAATCCCCTTTATAAAAAGGCCTGTTTCCTTTTACTGCGCGTCATGAAAACATTCAATACATGTAGTAGGTTATTGGCACTGCGAGCCCATTGGAGCAGGACTAAGTGGTGATAAATCTTCAGCTGCTCATTGGTAGGGGGGATTCCTGAGAGGATCTCCAGATCCCCTCCCCTACGGCAGCCTCCTTCATCTGCTTCATTCCCCTGGTGTCCGTCTCACTGTCCTTCCCCATACATCTCCAAAGGGGCCAATTATTTCTTGCACATCCCATCTCAGACATGACGTGTGTGTGTGTGTGTGTGTGGGGGGGGGGTGGGAGGGGGTGTAGCGTGTCACGGGATGCTCTTAGGAAGTTGAGACGTATCTGATTGTGTGGGTCAGGACTCGTCATGTTCGGCCGTCCTTGATTGCGGTGATGAGGTTCCGCCTCATCATCGCCCGGACAATGGTCTCTAACGAGCCTCGTGCTAAAGCCCCCTATTGTCTCCTTCAGAAGTTGAAGTTCTCTCATCTCCTGACCAGCCAGCTCTCTCCTTCTAGTATCTCATCTTAGAGTTGGCTCATTTCCAAAACGCCTCGCATGCAGCCCCAACTCATTTTCACAATGTCTAATCCTCCGTGGAAATCAGTCAGAAAGGGTTAGAGAGGAAGAAAGAGGAAAGAGGCATGTGGTTGAGAGTTCTCAGCCTTCTCAGAAGTCTGTTTTACCTTATGTTGTAAAGCTGCGTTCTGTGCCGTGGGGACCTGTTCTAAAGGTCAGTTTATCGGCCCCTGTTCACTATAAAGTCGCTCCATTTGATGACAGGAACACCTTGGGAACAGACTGGAACACACAAACACCACCCGGCTTGTCTGCAGTGTGCTGATCACTTAGGGAGAGCCTGCGGGAGGTTCCTGGAAGCTCCAGAACAAACGTTTAATCCCATCTACTAATGGATATCTGTTCTACTAAAGGTATTGCTCATCGCTGGACATTTGTTCCACATCAACTGATGTTTAATTTAATAGCATTAGCTGTTCCCCTCTCCCCTCTGAAGGGAAGGCATGTTTGGACTTGGATAGTGCAGCGTTGTTGCTGTTTGCCCTGTAGAGGACTTCAGGTAGGGAGGTGTTAGCTGCTACCAGGCCTCGCAACTTGCAACAACTCACTGTCCCAGAACGGTCCCGAAGTGCAAACCCAAACGGAACTCCACCTGTCCCAAAATGTAAATTCTTTTGTTAGCTGGTAGCTAACTAATTTACTCATGATGGACGGCCGCTGTTTGACGAAGCGCGACCGCGCACCGTGGAGCAGCACATAACACATAGCAGCGCTTGTAATGTGAATACATTGCTCATAGTTTATGACATTTTAAGCTAGAGCTAAATGTGATGATATGTTTCACCCGCCTTGTGTTGAACCACTGGTGTGTGCATTTGATATTGTTATGGTCTATCGTCCCGAGGTCTGTGTTCAACTGTCTCAGACGTCTTTTTCATCGTCCCCCGCAGGCCGGCACAACGGGACGCCGTTCATTCCGAGCCCTGGCTGCTTCTACTACATCAACACCTTCGTTACTTTATTTCTCTCCCTCCGTAAACTCTTTCCCCGCATTGTCTGCTGTGCTAGCCACCACCGACGCTGCAGAGAGAAGAGATTGATACTGGAAAACAATTACGGCATGACTAGTGGTGCTGCACGCTGCAACCTCATGGGAAATGATCCATCACCGCCTGTGCATCACCTGACACGGACAGCTGTTTTTTTACCCCCTCCCACAATAGGCCAAGTGCATGGGCGGACTAAGCGAGAGAAGGAGGAATTCTCCTGGCTTCATACTCGATCTTGACATGGACTTCCATGCACGTCTATATTCCCCCCATATCTGTTTTCTCTCCCTATTCAGCGGACAGCCTTGATCTACTGCTCCCGTCAGAGGCAATGCTCGAGGCCGCGGAGTGAGACGTCGGGCTGCTCCACACTGGTGTTTCCTGTCTGGTCTGGTCCTGACATGGGATCTAGTAGTCACTAGCGTCCTGACAGCAGGGCTCGCGAGGTGAAGCAATGAACTCACGAGAGCAATCGCTTCACAGACCGACATGTTCGTCACGAACAGACGCCAGTGACAGAGAAGAAAGGCAGAGCTGATTAAGAGAAAATGTCATCCTGCCACCAATCCTCTGCCAAGTATCTCAGTGGCATTTAGCATCCACCTTGGCGATAAGACCTCCATGTGATCTGACAGTGTGAGGGGGCAGGTGGAGCGAGAGAGACAGAGAGAGGGAGAGAGAGGGAGAGGAGGAAAGAAAACGGAAAGGTGACAGATTCTATCAGTGTGATCAAATGGAAGCGAACCCTTTACTCCCAGAAGCTGAAACTTAAGCCAGTGACGAGTCAGAGTTATAGTTGCAGCCCCAGCAGTATATGAAGCCTCTCGGGTTATAAATACACTTTAGGGTTGGGATAAATACACTGGAGGGTGGGGATAGCGAGACAGAGAGATAATGATAGAGAGACAAAGAGTGACAGTCAGAGAGACAGAGAGAGGGAGAAGAAAACAGAGTCAGAAAGATAATGACAGAGTTAGAGATTAAAGTTAGGGAGATAACGAGAGACAGAGGAGTGATGAAAATGCTAGACATTTTTACTTCCCACAGTTTGCAGCTGAAATTGCAGAGTTTAATCAGATAACTTTAGATGTAATCCATGCATTGTTTTAGGTGATAAAATGTAAACAGTGGAACTAGCATTGGATTTTGTCTTTAATTTGCATTACAGAAACAAAGGCTCACAGTATACTAAGCAGTTGAAACCTCTTGTAGTAATAGTATCTTACATATTGCATATTACTTGTAATGTACATAACATGTGTATGTTTATTATGTAAACATATTTTTCAATTT
The DNA here is from genome assembly GCA_903064625.1 of Mallotus villosus. Taxonomy (NCBI): domain Eukaryota; kingdom Metazoa; phylum Chordata; class Actinopteri; order Osmeriformes; family Salangidae; genus Mallotus; species Mallotus villosus. Next base: position 1,283,402 of record CAEFZP010000199.1, on the reverse strand, counting down.
TAATGTTTTTTATTTTTTTGTTGTAATTAATTGCATTTCCATTATGTCATAACTATTGTTATTATTGTTATTTATTTTGTACAAATGCAACTGTTATCATTTGTTTAATAGAGAGAGAGAGAGAGAGAGAGAGAGAGAGAGAGTGAGAGAGAGAGAGACAGAGAGTGAGAGCTGTTTCCTGCCTTCCTCGTCTGGGCGTCCTCAATACTTTAGCCCATCAGTGCCTGTCGTAACCTTGACTGCAGTCTGCATTGCAGATCATGGAGGAAATAGGTGCCCCAGTCACCAGAGAGCTGTACAGCTGCAGTAAAGTACAGTACACCTCAACTCCTCCTTTTCTCATCCTCTACTCCTCCCTCCATACCTCCTCTCCTTCTCCCTCCATACCTCCTCCCTCAATACCTCCTCTCCTCCTCCCTCCATACCTCCTCTCCTCCTCCCTCCATACCTCCTCTCTCCATACCTCCTCTCCTCCCCTGCCAGCACCATAAAGTGGAAGGAGAGGGGGAGGGAGCAACCTGCAATGTCCTCTGACAGATGTGCCAAGCTCCACACACACACGTGCGTAGTCACAAAAGCACACACACACACACACTGACATGCACACAACTACTCACATTGAGGCACATGATAGTGATACCCCCCTTCCTCCACAATCTCATCTTTTTCAAGGTCACGCTGTAGTCTGGATGCTGGATGAATACACCAGGGCACCCACACTGTTCAATGTTCTAAACCATGCACATACACACCACCAGATCTTTTCTTCTTCATTCTATTCCTGTACACATACCCGCAAACACAAAGTACCGCACACGAACACTACCACTGTGTGTTTCATGTGTTCTCTTTGTGATCCAGGGCCAGATGCAGGCAACGAGGAGGAGGGGGAAGGAGAGAGGGTAGAGAGAGAGGTAGAGAGAGAGAGAGAGAGAGAGAGAGAGAGAGAGAGGGGTATAGACAGAGAGATAGAGAGATGGAGGCAGAGGAGAGGACGAAGGAGGTGTAATTGGCTGGCGTTCAGGGCAGCACAGCCACCTGAGTAGGAGTGGAGAGTGTGTGTGCGTGTGGGAGGAAGGGCAGGCAGATTACTATTGGAGCCAGACAGTTCTGCAAAGGCCTTTCTTCCTCCGTCTTCCTCCAAGTCTACGCAGGGCTCTTTATTTGGGTAAACCGAAATATGTCTCTGAACAGACTTTGATAAATGATGCATTTTGCCTGTGACACATTGCACGCCCGCATCTGAGCAGCCCACTCAGCTCTATAAATATCCCCCGTCACGGAGCTCCTCGCCGGGCTCCTTCTGGGTAGCAGAGGGCCGGGAGACTCTCACACCGACTCTCACATCTTTCCAACTCCACAAGACATAACAACGGAGGCCCCCGGCACTCTGCACTCTGCTACTCTTGATCTCTGACAAGATCGATCCATCAATTCCCCTCCGCTTCCTTCGACTCATCCCTCCGTGTCCTTGACCATACATGGGCATCTCTGAGGCCGTGCGGCTGGTGATTTCCAATGAAATCTTCTTAATCCTTTTCAAACTGGAGATAAATGTGTATGGGATACGGCTGGCTGACTTAGTAGAAGGAGAGAGGAATTTTAATAAGATCTCGGGTCTTGGTTGTTCAAGCACTAGCGGGCAGGGAACAGCCATGGCATTAAACAGAACTCCCACAGCCCAGTGGGATCTGTCTCAGAGCAGTCAGGTGACCGGGGCCATGTTAGCTGTCTCCGCCTCACAAGGAGAGTACAGTCATTCTTATTGGAGTTAAACACACCGCATTGATTCTGTTGCTGGTGTTAATATGAGTTATGACCGACAGTAATCCGTCTGTTCCCGTGTGGAAGACACATGTAGGACAGGGCTGAGTGAGCACTGAAGGTGAGCGAGTGTGCGTTGGTGTGTGTGTGTGTGTGTGTGGTGTGTGTGTGTGTGTGTGTGTGTGTGTGTGTGTGAAGGGGAGACCTGGGGCAGTACAGTGTGTCCACTCTGCAGAACAGCTCTCAGTGAAGGTGACCCGCTGACTGCTCCGAGACTGACGAGCAGTAATGACACTAGGTTTTACCCTGAGATGGGAGGATGGGAGAGGAGGGGGAACGAGAGAAGGGGGGAAGAGAGAGAAGGGCAGAGAAGAGACAAGGAGAGGAGAGAGAGGAAGAGGAAAGGAGGGGAGAGGAAAGAGGAGAGGAGAAGAGAGGACAGAAGAGGAGAATGGAGGCAAGAAGAGGAGAGGCTGGGGGGGAAAGCGAGTGATTCCCCCTGAGTGATTCCCACAGAGGGCAAACGGTGCTCCTGGAGTGTCCGGCAGCCCTGCTAGTGAGGTCAGGATTCCCTGTGAGACAGACGAAGCGCTGTAACAACCTCTAAAAAGCACAGGCTGCAGCAGCCTGGGCCTCCAACACCACCTGACCCACTTTCACCAACAACCTCGAGTCAGTGACGAGGACGAGCAGCCTGGGATTACAGGAAGAGGCCGAGGGGCCGGGGCTGGGCGAGAGAATCTTCCTCGCGTGCGCGCGTAGGAAACGAAGAGAAGAGGAGAAGAGGTTACACTTATCTCCCCAGTGCAGAAGGAGTGTTCCTGAGGCAGGAGCCTCATCACACTCAGAGATGATATTGACCACTGCTGATCCCCGAAGGCCTGCTATCTCTCCCCCGCAATCACACGCCACCATCGCTCCTCGCCAGGAGGGGGTGTCTCCCTGAGCGAGTGTGCGTGCGTGTCGGGTGTGCTTTTGGAGGCGAACCGTAGAGGGTTAGAGAACCAGAACAAGGTGTTCCTCACGAGCTAAATCTCCATTTCGAAGCCAGACAACCATATCTCACACCCCGGACGTAATTGTTATTGGCTCAGTGTGAAGCCAAGGCTACAGATCTCTTGCCTGCCATATCTCCGAGTGTTACGGACTGGATCACAGCTTCAGCACACTTCAGCTCTGCTCCAGAGAGCTCCTCTCCTCGGTTAGCAGCCTGGGCTGTGTGTCATGTGAACGGCCCTTTCCCACCAGAACGGAGAACGAGGGGAGGATGTGTCTGGAATCAGAGTCTGGAATCCTCCACGGAGGCTCTCACTGGAACAACATCCTCTCTCTTTCCCTCTCTCTCTCCCTCTCTCTCCCTCTCTCTTTCCCTCTCTCTCCAACTCTCTTTCCCTCTCTCTTTCCCTCTCTCTCCCACTCTCTTTCCCCTCTCTCTCCCACTCTCTCTCCCACTCTCTTTCCCTCTCTCTCTCATAGGTGGGTCTGTCTCCTGATTGGGCCTGTTACCAGGAGACTCTGCAGCGTGTGACAGCAGACAGCAGACACTTTTAACAAATGCTTAATTAACGTGAGCTCAAATGAAACGTGAGACATATGAAAAAATCATATTGGGGTAATTGCTGGTCTTTTTAATGACGGTAACCGATAAATAATTGACTGTAATCTCCCGCAACGAACGTCAAGGAGATCTCGTCGATAAGGAGAATCTCACTCACGGCGCACAACACAGACAGTGTGACGACACCAGTCAGTCGAGTGTACGGATGGGGTGAAAGCTGCGCTGTGTCAGTTGCACTGTGCACTACTGTACTGTGCTTGCATAAGAAATGACATCATTAACCGAATAACACCTAATGACAACATTCATGAACATTCATAAACATCCTTTCATGTGTCATCTCATGGTTATGACAGTGCTATGACAGTGTCATGTCACTCTTATTAACACCACTTCAAATAAAGTGTTACCCTATATTGCACTGTGCTATGTTGCACTGAGCTGTACTTTTCTGTGCTGGCTGTGTTGCTGTTCTGCAGTGCACATGTCCACCTCCCTGCGGTGCGGTTCCATCGCTCTGCCCTAGCAGCTCCCTCCCTGGTGCTAATGGAGATAAAAGTCCCTCTGCTCCGAGCATGACTGTCCTCTGGATGACTGGAGTGTTCTGGACACAGCCTGGGGTAGGAACACCTCACCCACACCGTTTACGACCCTGGAGAGGAGTGGAGTGTCAGAGTCTGGGACTTCTGTGTTTGTGTGTGTCCTCTAGATGTACAGACTGGGGGCGGGGGGGCGAAGTCAACAATTCTGTTGACTCCACACATACAGTGTATAAGCAGTGTAACTCTAGTGGGTTGTGGGAGCATTTGGCATGTTCGTGAGGGGTTGTTTCGAGAGGAAAGCCGTCAGTGTTATGTACAGTACTTGACGTACCAAACGAGACCACCGGTGGTATTCCTGGCGTGGCTGGAGCTTGGAGCGAGCGTCTGCGTGTGGGTGTTGGAACAGAGACGAGAGCAGCCCTGGGCAGGGGCAGAACAGCTGTTAGAGGCTCATGGGATAGCTCACACTCCACAGAGAACCTTCTCCTTGCCACAAAGCTCTTAATTAACCACAGAAGTGAACCACTCTAATCCCGAACATTATCTTTGAAATATAGATCAACAACAACTAGGGGAATAATGTTAGACAATGAAGATAATTAAAGGTGAAAAAAAGCCACGTATCGTGATTTGTGTGCTTACATACTGCGGAGTGTTTAGGCCTTTCTATTTCAGCTACAAAAATCAATGCAGTGTTGAACTATGGGTAATGCGGTGCTTGGAGACAATTTATCTCTGGAATATGAAAGGTGTTCTCTATCCAGGAGCATTGAGCTCAGCACCGATTCAGTCATTCCACTCCTGCTGTCCTCTGGGTCCTCTCTGCCTCTCTCACCCATCCTGCCTCACAGCCAAGCAAGCCTCTCTCACCCATCCTGCCTCACAGCAAAGCAAGCCTCTCTCACCCATCCTGCCTCACAGCAAAGCAAGCCTCTCTCACCCATCCTGCATCACAGCAAAGCAAGCCTCTCTCACCCATCCTGCATCACAGCAAAGCAAGCCTCTCTCACCCATCCTGCATCACAGCAAAGCAAGCCTCTCTCACCCATCCTGCATCACAGCAAAGCAAGCCTCTCTCACCCATCCTGCCTCACAGCAAAGCAAGCCTCTCTCACCCATCCTGCATCACAGCAAAGCAAGCCTCTCTCACCCATCCTGCATCACAGCAAAGCAAGCCTCTCTCACCCATCCTGCATCACAGCAAAGCAAGCCTCTCTCACCCATCCTGCATCACAGCAAAGCAAGCCTCTCTCACCCATCCTGCCTCACAGCAAAGCAAGCCTCTCTCACCCATCCTGCATCACAGCAAAGCAAGCCTCTCTCACCCATCCTGCATCACAGCAAAGCAAGACTCTCTCACCCATCCTGCATCACAGCAAAGCAAGCCTCTCTCACCCATCCTGCCGCCCAGCAAAGCAAGCCTCTCTCACCCATCCTGCCTCACAGCAAAGCAAGCCTCTCTCATCCATCCTGCCTCACAGCAAAGCAAACATTCCTCCATATTTCTCGCCAGGCATGTCTTCACACAGCCCTATCTTCACTGGGAGGAAATATGACGGCTATAAATCTTTTTCTTTTTTCACACTCTGGCGTATTTACTGGAAGTTTCTTTAATCACTGGGCAGAGCGATCAGGAGGCTTCTCGGTCATTTCCCGTACGGAGTTGCTGATGTGATTTAGCACACTGTGGCCGATTCGGCCCGTTGATTTACTACAGTAATTACAGACAAGGGCAGAGTTGTAACAACTGGTCCACACGGTGTGCTATCCTGAAGGAGGCGGTGACATTGCGGTGACATTGCAGCAAGGTGAGAGCAATATAGAAACATTACAAAAACGCTATTCAAAAAGGACGATAAATCTTCAGACAACAACGAATAAATGAAAGCGTCAAATCAAAGGCTCGTCTCCCTCGGTCTGTCTTTCCTCTCCCGCTCTTGGGATGTGCGGAGACGGGGCATGGAGGGCACATGAAGGACTAGATGGCATACTGAAACACACAGACACACACACACACAGACAGTAACACACACCCACGCACATGCACACATTCAGACACGGATCAGATAATCTGATCAAACACAAGGCAGACAGGGAGAAGCAGCGAGCTCCCTAATCCTGTAAGATTGTCATCGGAGAGCAAACACTATGTTAAACTGGGGGTCTGAAAGAAGGAGACAGACTCACCTTCATCAAGGTAAACAGAAGCAAAAACAACTATGTATGCACTGTGGGTAGAATATACCGCTCTCATGCTGCATCCAGTAGGCTGCTAGGCAACCATAGTGGGTCATGACATTGTATCTTCTCCAGTTTTACAGACTGATCTAAATGGCTGTGTCTGTCACATTTCTACTGGGTTTTGTTGAAACCAGATTGTTGTCAATTTTCATTTGACGGCATAGGAGTAATTTAATGCATTGACCTTTTTAGAGTTTAGTTGATTTGAATTTTGATTTTTATTCTGTTGGCAGGAAATTAGCAGAAAAGAAAGGATAATGAAAAATCGAATGGGGCGCATATCCACCAGATACCTGAGGTGACATACCATGGTGGCCATTGTTACTGGGGATATTCCTCTCACACACACACATGCGCACACACACACATGCATGCCCACACACACACACATGCATGCACACACACACATTATCCTCAGAGCACCGCTCTTCTTCAGTCTTGTGTACCAAGTTCTCCTCCACAGCCTGGGGTCACCTGGGGTCACCTAGGGTCGTCCCACTGTCTGAGCTGACTGAAAAAGTCTGGACCGACTGCCTGGAATGTAAACCCTCTCAAGGTGAGAAACAGAGAGGAGAGACCCCCAGAGAGGAGAGACCCCCAAAGCAGAGGTGTCACACAGAGAGAAGAGACCCCCAAAGCAGAATACAAGCCCTTCGTTGTCCCCCTCAATTACTCTAAGTCTAAGTCCGGAGTGTTTTTCAACTTGTAGTAGTAAGTGACACTTTCAGGACACATTCCATAAGGGTGTCGTTCGCCGGCCTCAGCAACACGTGGTGAGCATACATCTGCAATGTCTCGGATGTTCCCAATGTTGTTCATGCCGCATGGACAGGCTGCATGTCACACACACACATTTATTCATCTCATTTAGCAGACATTTCATTTAGCACACGGTGAAAAAGCAGACATTTCATTTAGCACGCAGTGAAAAAGATCTGAGAGATATCATGCTTTGGTGGCGATAAACTCGTTGACACGTTGAATCTGTTGTGTTTTAGTGTCGGCACAACGTGGAAGATCCCTGGGCCTCAGGAATACTAAGCTGTGCTACAGATTGATGGCATCTTCTTCGCTAGGAGACAGAGGGATTGATTGAGCAGGCCTGTGATATTGAGATCCACTGACGTTGATCAATTGAAAATGAAGTAGTTAAGATAAACTGGAAGAGATATTCAGGGAACACCTGGAAACAACAAAACACTTGTGTACTCGTGTGTATACGGATAATGCCATGAAATAGATGGCAGATTTTCAACAGCCCAGACACAATCTGTTATGGTCGGAATACACCCACACACAACCAAAGTCTTTGAACCAGTCCAAAAGGATCAATATTTATTCGCAAAACGGAATCTTCGGGAAGAGTATGATCTGCTTAGCAGATAGAACAAGTCGGCTCATGCGACTAGGAATATTGCTTGAACAGCTTTAAGCTAGCAATTCTTTTTGCAAACACATCAGTGTCCATACAGCCATGAGAAAACAGTGACTTTATACTCCTGTTCTCTGCTTGCTCTGATAAAACACCAATGAAACTGCTGAATAGTCAAACTCAATGTAGATAACAAGTCTTAAATGAGTGTCAAATACACATATTTAGTTCTAGATTGTTTGGGACACAAAGTTGCTTGAAACCCTTTTCATTTACCTAAGGCATGGCCTTTTCATAAAAGAAAAAGAAAACATTATTTGAAAAAGATTTCATGTCTGAATACCCAGTGAACATCCATGTATTGTAGAGTATTAAGTTCCATGCATTCAGACCCTTCTTCTTAATTGAAAAGGCAGAAAGAAAGCGGCGAGGATATGGTAACCTAGCAACTCTCTACAACGCTTTTCATTTGTTAATTCACACTCTAACAAGGTTGGTGACAGGTCAACTCCGCCCACCTTCCGGAAACAGACTGGAAGCTGCCCGGAGAATGGACAGTGAGTATTTAGCTTGTCGTCCACATATGAATAAAATGGCATGCCACACCAGTCCATAACACACAAGCTTGTTGGTGGGAGAAGGGAAAGAATGCAGCTCATTCTCCCACTCACTCTCCTCTTCTACCATGGCTGTCAAACGTAGATATGAAGGCTTTTCCATCAAACCGTGATCGAATTACAACCCTGGGATGGACTGGAGTAAGACTGGAGAAAGACTGGAGAAAGACTGGAGAAAGACTGGAGTAAGACTGGAGGAATACTGGAGGAAGAGTGGAGGAAGACTGGAGACAGACTGGAGACAGACTGGAGGAAGAGTGGAGGAAGAGTGGAGTAAGACTGGAGACAGACTGGAGGAAGACTGGAGGAAGACTGGAGGAAGAGTGGAGGAAGACTGGAGACAGACTGGAGACAGACTGGAGGAAGAGTGGAGGAAGAGTGGAGTAAGACTGGAGACAGACTGGAGGAAGACTGGAGGAAGACTAGAGTAAGTCTGGAGGAAGACTGGAGGAAGACTAGAGACAGACTGGAGGAAGACTGGAGGAAGACTAGAGACAGACTGGAGGAAGACTGGAGGAAGACTACAGTAAGTCTGGAGGAAGACTGGAGGAAGACTAGAGACAGACTGGAGTAAGACTGGAGACAGACTGGAGTAAGACTGGAGGAAGACTAGAGACAGACTGGAGGAAGACTAGAGACAGACTGGAGTAAGACTGGAGACAGACTGGAGTAAGACTGGAGGAAGACTGGAGACAGACTGGAGTAAGACTGGAGACAGACTGGAGTAAGACTGGAGGAAGACTGGAGACAGACTGGAGTAAGACTGGAGGAAGACTAGAGACAGACTGGAGTAAGACTGGAGGAAGACTGGAGACAGACTGGAGTAAGACTGGAGGCCACTCGCACAATAGAATGACTCACGGCGTCCAGCAGCGAGCCACGACGCCGGGGGTGCCTCCGAATGAACGGATTGATTCCGAGGAGGACTAAGCAGGACTGGGAGTGTGTGGAGCCTGGTGAACGCTGCACTTCCCACTCCTGGAGGTCCGCTGGCGGTGGAGGTCGGAGGGGAAACGAGTGGGGGGGGTTGAGGAGAGCGTCAGGTTGCCAGACTCCCATTAGTGTTTCTGTGGGCTCCTGAGGGGAGGCCTCCAGGGCCTGGGCTCTGTGTGGTGGTGGTGTATCGAGTGCAGCGTCAGCAGAGCGGAGCCACCAGAGCAGGGGAGGAGCTGGCTCGCTACACTCTTTCTTTCAGAGGGCTTTAAACAAAGCCAACTCGCCACCACATCAATGCACATCCGCTATTTAGCGTAGGCCCCCGCCCACACGCCCCGACACACACACGCGCGCGCACACACGTCCAACACACACACACGCACGCGCACACACGTCCAACACACACACACACACACAGGCCGCCTTTGCCCTAGGCTCAGTTTGAGTCCTTGTGCTTGTCCTCAAAACGCTTCTGCAGCACCGTTAGCCTACAGTCTGCTCGACCCGGAAGACAGCGGGTTACAACCTAGTAAAGCGTGCCCTTCCAGATGTTTCCCAAACACACACACACACACTCACCCGAAGAAAACACACCACACACACCGACACACACACACTAAGACACAGACTCCGCAGAGCTGATTTACATTCAGCTGGTGCTGAGCTCCTGTTTTACTTTTGAAATCGGAAGATAAGAACAGCCATGTATCTCCTTTCACTATAACTTTATTAAACCACTGGTCGCCTCCACCACCCACATTGTACATCGGACACCCTATGTACTTCCACTGTGCAGTCATCCATGTGCCGGGTTAACACGAAATAGTCTCACCCTCTCTCAGTTCCTCAGATGAGAAACATATGAACACTTATGATGACCTGGACAGATGGCAGGGACTGTAGTTCCCATAACACTTCCCCAGGGAATGGTGCTCGGTCCACAGGCTTTAGCTGAGGTGAAGGAAATCACTCGCAAACTCCTCAAGGTCTACCTACCACCGGCACCTACCTCCCACCCCTACCTCCACCTACCTCCACCCCTACCTCCCACCCCTACCTCCACCTACCTCCACCCCTACCTCCCACCCCTACCTCCCACCTACCTCCCACCTACCTCCCACCCCTACCTCCACCTACCTCCCATCCTACCTCCACCTACCTCCCACCCCTACCTCCACCTACCTCCCACCTACCTCCCACCCCTCCGTACCCTCCACACGCTTCACAAAGACAAGCATCCCCGGAGAGGGCGGTGAGAGAGAAGCACGATGAAGAATAACATCACTAACAACGTGACCTTTAAAGGGACATTTTGTTCTAATGGATTTCCGTAGGTGGCGTTCATGGCGGAGGCAAGGTAGCTAGGCAGACTTCCCCCATGGTGATGCACCTGGGGACGGACTCACGAGACTCAAGGGGCCCTGAGCGAGCTCTTCTGGAAAACACTCCTCATCCCCCCAGCATGTTCACCAGCCACATACTAAGGGATGTGCACGGCGGACAGCAATAACACGAAGGCACACACAAACATGCTCATAGATCAGGAAATACAATCACCAATCGTGTCAGGGGGAGATCGATACTAGGGTCTAGGGGCTAGCAGCCGTCTGCAAGGCTGGAGATGTTCGGGACTGATAACAGACCGTGTCCTATATCACCTCTGCAGCATTTACTCTGGGAAATGTGATCCTCCTCCTCCTCTCCTCTTCTCCTTTCTGCAGCACCACAGCGAGAAAGGAGGAGTGCTGTAGTCTTCTCTCCTCTCCTTCCCTCCCCTCTTCTCTCTTCCCCTCCCCTATTCTCTCCTTTATTCCCCTACGCTCGTCATATCTCCCTCCCCTCTCTTCTTGGTGCGGGCGGTGTATGTGTGCGGGTGTATGTGTGAGTGTGAGTGTGTGTCTGGCGTGCATGCATGCGTAGACAGCGTGACCCTAAGCGTGCATGTGAGGACCTGTCAGTCCTCCCCTACGCTGGCATCAGCGTTTGATAAACTAGCCTGGAATCCCACTGCTCCACACAGCCATCTCTATCAACTGAGGCGTAATCAGTCGTAAGGTGCTGCTGACCCCCACCGAACCCTCCTCAGGACAACTCTATCCTGCACCCTGCTGCTGCTCCTCCCCAGCCTCTCACCAGCCCTCCTTCTGCCTCGGAAACATCCGCTGCTACTGGCCGTCCTTCTGTCACCTTGAACGCTGCCTGTCTACACTGCTCAAACATGCAGTACCCTTTTCTTCCAACAAGGCCCAAGTACCTGGATGTGCATACACCTTCCACCTCATGTCTCTCCGTATGGGAACACGGAAAGGTCGACACACGAGGAGAAAACTTCAAAGACACTAACGAAAGAAAATAGAAAGAAAGAAAGAACGACGAAAGAAAGAAAGAAAGGAAAGAAAGAAAGCAAACGAAAGAAAGAAAACGAGAAGAAAGAGAAAGATAGAAAGCGAAAGGAGAAAGAAACGAGAAAGAGAAAGAGAGAAAGAGAAAGAGAAGGATAAGAGAAAGAAACAGAAACGAGCAAAGAGAAAGAAGATAACGAGAACGAAAGAGAACAAGAGAGACGAGAGAGAGAGAGCGAAGAGAGAGAGAGAGAGAGAGAGACAGAGAGAGAAAGCAGAGAAAGAGAATGCGCAAGAGAGCCAGGCAAAAGAGAGAAACTAGCGTCTAGCATCTCGCATCAATATCTCCCCTCTACACATACACTCTCCCTCTCTACTCTAGTCTCGTTCTACCTCCTCCCTCCCTCCCATCCCTCGCTCCATCTCTCCCTCCCTCTCTCTAGGGCAGAGCTGCTAGAACCATGCAGTGCCATTGTATCATTGTGTAGAGTAGCACGATGGTTGTTGGCAGGCCCACACACGCACACAAACACACACACATAAGACCCTCTCTGTAGAGCCTGAGTGGCATGCAAGAGAGGGGGTCGGCACAGCGGGGTCTTGCATTGTCACAGCCATCAAACCTGCTTGTACAGTCCATTCACATCCTCCTCCCGCCCACAGCAGGCCTCCTCCATGATCAGCAGGAGCACACACGGCGGCAGGGTAAACAGAACGTGGATACACGAGGGGTGTAACGGTATGGATGTTTTCGAACCAAACCGTCACGTTCACATCTGAGTCAGTCGCGGGCGTTTCCACTTCATGGAAACTGATTGTGAGGTCGATGGGATGAAATAAGCGAAAAGGCCGAAAGTTTTTCCCCTCATCTGGGGTTTGTTGTGTGGCAGACGGCAGGGAGAGAGGTGAGGGGAGGGGTGACTGAGGGAAGACATCTGGCAGCCCGTTGGCTCCACCCCCGAGCCATGTAGGGACTTCCTGCAGCAACGAGAGACAAGCTGTGTCTCGTTGAGCGATTCATTGATTGAGTGTTTGTGCATATACGAAGGAAGCGTGACCAGAAACTGTTTTGTATGTGACAGATTAAATATACATCTGCCTTGAAATTGGACTGTGTGTGTGTGTCCCGGTTTATTATTGAGCTTGATGGTGTGGAAACCCCACTCCCCTTACCATGCTACAGTTGCTTTTTCCTGTTGTACTGAATTAGTATTGATCCGAAAGCCCCAAACCGTGGTACATACCGAACCTTTACTTCTGTTTGCCGTTACACCGCTAGCATTCACACACACACGGAATCCCTGGGACTTTCTCTGGCTTTCTGAGAACCATAGAAGGGATTTCAGTCAATCAGACTGTGAGATTGCTGGTGTACAGAGTGAATACCAACTACCTGGACCATGCAGAGGATGTACAGTAAGCAGCCAGGCAGCTAGTGGTTGGCCAAGGACACATGATGAACCCTGTCAACCCACACTGCTGCTGTTCTGCTCTGGCTCTCTCACACACACGTACACACACGCACACACACGTACACACACACGTACACACACAAACTAGACAATATACATGAAGTGTGTACTCAATCCTTTTCTATTTTCTCTCTCTCTCTCTCACCCTCTCCCTCCCCCTCACCCTCTCCCTCCCCCTCTTCCTCCCTCCCCCGCTCTCTCTCTCTCTCTCTCTCTCTCTCTCTCTCTCTCTCTCTCCTCCTCTGTTACCCCACCGTTCTCCCGCCCCCCCCACCCCATCTCTCTCACCCTTCCCCCTCTCTCTCTCCCCTCCTCTCTCCCTCTTTTATTGTCTATCTCCAGAGTGGATCTTGGCCAGTGTTCTCTCCATCTCGGGGTTGTTTTGTTCCGGTGCTGCTACTCTGCGAACGACCAAGCTCTCAATTAGTCACTTGCTTTGGTATAATTGCGGTAATTTCAGCAGCCCCCCTATTGACCCCTGGGATTACGGAAGAGATGCAGCAGGCGCTCTCGTACTGGAAAGAGGGAGAAATAGGAGGAGGAGTGCCCCCCCCCATCCGCCCCCCCCCCACCCAGCGAATGGGCTCTCGAGTGCCACTAACTGGCCCAATCACAATCACAAACACCCACAGCAGCAGTTACATAAGCCTCCCAGGTCACCTCAACCAGTGGGCTTGATTGTGTGGCTCCTTCATGCTGATCTGTTGGTGATGAACACAGACCACTGCTCTGGCTAGGGAACAGCCAGTCAATAAAGAGCGCCGGAGGTTTTAATTGGATAGGCAAACACAGTGGAATCCTGCTAACAGGAGGGAGGGGAGCGTGTGACTTCATAAATGGAGAAAAACAAAGAAACAGGAGGAAGTGGATCTTGGCGTGGAAACGGAATTCTAAACGCAAACATCAACACACAGACCCAGAACACCCACGGTATCCCATGATCCTCCCCGCTCTCTCCCTCTCTCTCTCTCCCTCTCTCTCCCTCTCTCTCCCTCTCTCCCTCTCTCCTCTCTCTCTCTCTCTCTCTCCCTCTCTCTCTCTCTCTCTCTATCCTGCCTGTCAAACACGAGCAGAGATGTGATTTATATCCATACGTCTAATATTTCCTTCCCTCTCCTCCCTAACCCTTCCCTTCTCATCCCCTTTCCTCTCTTGTCCACTGCTCCCTTGCTAGGGTCCTCTCATCTTGAGACCTCCCTCTTAAGACACTTACTGCAGACATACATGGATCTCTTCACTATGTCAGGGATTCCATCTACTCCCTCTCCCTCTCTCTCTCTCTCCCTCTCTCTCCCTCTCTCTATCTATCTTTATCACACACAGACACACGCACAGTCTACAGCCTACACAAACTCGAACGTCCCGTTTGACTGGTGACCTCACCATGTCAGCGTCACACTCCAGCCTGACTCCAACACAAGCCATTTATAACACTTTTATTTCAGGACTTGGAAACTGGATGAACATGTCCTGTCAACAAAACATCGTACCGAGGCAGTCAGTTGAGGTTTTCTAAGGAGAGTTCACAGATTGGGTTCAGACAAATCAAGGTCTTACGTAACCGCATTTTCAGCTTCTGAAAGTGGGTGGCTGGAAACATCAATACATGTGGCAGGATTTACACTCTACTTAACCAGAACAGGGCCATCTGAAAACAGGGTAGAGGCCCCACCAGGGTGGCCTGTACAGAGATGATCTGGTGTAGGGGTTGCTGGGGGAACAGTCCCTGGCCGGGGTTGCTGGGGGAACAGTCTCTGGCTGGGGTTGCTGGGGGAACAGTCTCTAGCTGGGGTTGCTGGGGGAACAGTCTGTAGCTGGGGTTGCTGGGGGAACAGTCTCTGGCTGGGGTTGCTGGGGGAACAGTCTCTGGCTGGGGTTGCTGGGGGAACAGTCTCTAGCTGGGGTTGCTGGGGGAACAGTCTCTGGTTGGGGTTGCTGGGGGAACAGTCTCTGGCTGGGGTTGCTGGGGGAACAGTCTCTAGCTGGGGTTGCTGGGGGAACAGTCTCTGGCTGGGGTTGCTGGGGGAACAGTCTCTGGCTGGGGTTGCTGGGGGAACAGTCTCTAGCTGGGGTTGCTGGGGGAACAGTCTCTGGCTGGGGTTGCTGGGGGAACAGTCTCTGGCTGGGGTTGCTGGGGGAACAGTCTCTGGGTGGGGTTTCTTGGGGACAGTGTGACTGCTGGGGGACCTCTCTAGCTGTTTTGACTAACACTAACAGAGGTGTTAATGGCTTAGATGCAGACCACACAATCTTCTTTTCTGAAACTATTCTCTCCTTCACTCAGGCTCTTTCCACCTCGTACTCCAGCCCTCGTTCTCTGTGTCTCTCGGTCTCTCTGTCACACTCTCTCTTTCACACGCTCTGTGTTCCAGCACTCAGAAGAGCAATCTTGTTCCACTCATTGATCCATGTTTTACACTTCCTGCTTGCCCAGCATGGGTAATAGTCAAAAGCTAGTCCCTAGGCTTAGCCACTGCACAGGGACCATAACATTGGAACCAGGCACAGGCACGCACCCACACACTGTGACACGCACCCTTACACACACACACACACACACACACACACACACACACACACACACACACACACACACCCTGACCCGTTCCCTTCATCCCAACACCTACTCAAATCTGGTTTAGGAACACAGGCCTCAATTCCATGACTGTGCATTAACCTTTAACACACACACACACACACACACGTACACACACAGGGATCAAATTGGATGCTCCCCGTCCTCAGAGACACCCACGGTCCAGTGAACACAATCCTTCTCACCTCGGATTCTATCTAGAAAAGAGCTTACAATGATCAGGGTGCCTCTGTGCCAGACAGTCTGTGTTGTCCTGAAGCAGCATCGCACCTTCTGAGATAACAGCACAGAGCCTGCCCGTCCAGCAAGCGCCAGTCATGCAGTCCACATGACCTTCCCCTCAGCCAGGAAAGTCAAGCAGCAGAGTGCAGTCATAATCCCGGCGATGATTAGGAACGATCTCCTTTTCTCTCCTTCTGTCCTTCCGCTTGCCTGCTCTCTGCTATGTGCATCTACTTACCGTGCTGTATCGTATGACACACTGCAAACACTGCTCTCTCTCTGTCTGTCTGTCTGTCTCTCTCTCTCTGAGACATGGGATACACTGAGACACACACACATACTGCCCTCACACACACACACATACTGCCTTCACACACACACACACACACACACACACAGTATAATACACCTTGAACCCTCTCTCGCACAGCCAGACAGGTACATTACAGCCAGTCCCATAACAGTGTTTCCAGTGTTTGAGGGCTAGCAGACAAGCTCCCGTTGATTAATAGCTGAGGGTAGCGTAAGACCTCTCAACGCTGACCCCGTCCTGTGAACCCTGTCTTCCCTGTGCTACCGAGTCATGGCTTTCTTCATGTCGCCGTAGAAACACAAACACTGCAGAGGAACACGCACATGCAACACCCCAGGAATGCATTAACATGATTTACGATGAAATGTGAAAGCCCTCGAGGACAACGTGCTGATTATATATGTACTGTTCAAGGGAAACAGACTAGATCTGCTTACTGCTTAGGGATGTCCACTGGCGTGTGTGTGTGTGTGTGTAATGTGAGAGTGTGCATAATGTGAGGGTCGGTGTGTGTGTGTCTGCAGGTGTGAGTCTGTGACTCTGTGTGTGTGTGTGTGTGTGTGTGTGTGTTTGTGGAAATGCCAGTGTGTGCGACTGTGCGTGTGCGACTGTGCGTGTGCGTGCGTGTGCGTGTTCAGAGCATCCTTGGAATGCTTGAGCACCAGTGCGTGTCTGTGCTCGAACTGGAGCACTGAGGGGCAGGAGCAGTAGCTAAGACATGACTACAGTGAACAACTGCTGCCGCTGCAGCTCTCCTCAGACTGACCAGCTGTGACACACTCACGTCTTCTGGGTTTCATATTCAGGGGATTTGTACAGCAATTAGGTCTAAAATTACCATACAGTACATGTCCAACACATTCGAATGACAAAACACCAAACGGCTGAGGCAACATACAGTAAGAACAAATGAAACGGCATTACCACTCGGAGTAGCACGCTCACACACACGTACTGTACACACACACACACACACACACACACACACACATAGTTCCACCCAGCTCCAGAGCCTTCTCTTCTCATGGTACGCCATCTGTGCCAGCGAAAGCGGCCGCACCATCTGGCCCTCCTCCACCACCATGGTTAGCCGGTGTGGAGTAGACAGTGGCCCCCCTCCCTCTGGCCCTCAGAGGCCTCCTGCTTATCAAGACAGCAAAACAGGACGTCGACGAAACCCTTCTACCCTCCACTCCTCCAGCACCCTCGCCATTCCCCCCCCCACGATAGCGGCTGACTCCAGATAACACCGTCCCCCCCCGCCCCGTCCCCCCCCCGAACACACCGTGGAAGGCTACACTCGGAGGAGAAGTCACCTACGGACTGCCAGATCCTTAAATAGCATCCGCCCGCCCGCTGACGTTGGCTTTGATTCATAACAACTGAGTGGAGTCTTTTATCTCTAAGGTTGATCAGTGTTCCGGTGCAGGCAACCCCGAGGCCTATAAATAGGACAGGGGGCCGAGTGTTGGCACAGGGGGTGGATTAGAGGCAGGACCTGAGCCAGAAAGAACAAAGGTGTAGAAGCAGAAACAGGAAACAGACGAGGAAATCACACAGGACCTGGATAGCAGGGACGTACGTCAACAGCCAATCGAATGACAGTGTACGTATCTGTGACGTTTAACCGGATTGACAATAGCCGTGTCGTGACTCGCTGTCATCGTGACTGTGGTCTGTGGTTGGCTCTGTTCTTGGAGGACGACTCAGTGTGCCGTGCTCTCAATAACAGACACACGCACGCACGCACGCACACACACAATCCTCTATCCTCGTTTGCCGAGCTGAAACTACACCTTGAGAATTGTCTCTAACATAAAGTCCTATGTTATAGTTGGACATGTATAGTTTTATTAGATTAGATTTTGCTCATTTTACTGGCATAAAAGAACAAATCTGCTAAATGCTAATTTCTGAATAAATGTTCATTTGTGTCTTTCATATGAGGTTCACCAGGGTTCATGTATTACTATTTGGCTACTGGCATTTCACGCCTGGCATTCAAGTAGTTGAACCCTAAAATCAAAGCTGAACTTTCCTGAAAATGAATGCAATTTTTCATACAGGCAATTAGCTTCCATCGGACTAGTACTACGGAGTCTTACATACAAGATTCACCAGGGTTCATTTCTTGTACTGAGTGGCTAGCTGACACAGCACTCCAGTTGATGACAAAAGTCATGTGACTTAACCAGCATCTACAAGCTGTTGATGACATCACTTCCGATGTCATCTTAATCCCCACTCCTCTCCTTCCAATCATTCTCCCCCTCCTTGTGGTACGGCAGAGAAGGTTCCGGTAAAGGACCGGGTCCAGCAGAGGGACTGGGCAGCAGTGGGCGGGGTCACATGACAGAGAACAGCATATCTGTGGACATGTAGAGCAGCCAGGTCAAACAGATGAGCTGTTCAGGAGACACCCCTGGACCCATCTCCCACTGCCGTTTCTGCTCCTTTCAATTAGGTCGAGGTGAAGGAAAACCTCCAGCAACCTGCAGCAACCTGGAGTCAGTGCCTTCTTATTGTCCCTGGCCCGTCAGTGGGATTACCCCCAACCTGCCCTCAGACTTCCTCCCATGACAGCTTAGTGGAGGATTTGAAACTCAAGGCCCCAGACAAGGGAAGAGAGGGAGGGGCAGAGAGGGCTACAGACGGGAAGTAAAGCCTCCCGTGTCTGGAACTGTGAGTACCCATCTCTCGGTTCCCCATTCCAGACGGATAGACTGAATGGCGGAGGCATATTAACGTATAGCGTTTTATGTCACTTTTTGGACGATATCCAGACCCAGGCATGCACAGAGCGGTCAGACCATGTGCCGGCCGCGTGGTTCACACAGACTGCGTCACATGATCCCATCGAGCCATCCCCTTCTTGACCCAGACGACCCCAGGGAATGCACAGACAGGCTCATCTGAATATCAGTCATCCGTCTCGAGCAAGCCCTAAATGGCACGGGAGTAGCAATTAACCTCAGTGTCGGGAGATTGGCCTGTGAATGACTCCATGAACGAAGCAGCGTGGAGCTCAGTTTCAGCACATTCCCTCTGTTCGACCACCTCGTCAGAACCACAGAGCAGAGAGAGATAAGGTTACCCAAGGTCCACCAGCATCATCGGGTACCTTCTACGGAGCATCAAAAGTAGCCATCTACCACCCCCCCACCCACCCACCCACCTCCCATACAAACACCCAGTGTCCAATTAAATGAATTCTCCTCAGTTGAAAAGACCTTCTTTATCCGAGGCCCAATTTCACCCATGGCTGATTGAGGTTCCTGTTTGCTTAGTATAAATCCTGATCCTGAGAGGAAACAGAGAGAAGTGGAGGATTAGGAGTCAGGGGAGCCCCTCGTGTAACACGAGCGCGGGGGCCTTCTCGACCCGCCTCGACGCTGGAGGACGGGTTCTGCTCCGCGGACCTCCTGCCCACACACACACACAGCCAGAAGGGAATACAAACCTGGGAAAGGTTCTTTGATAGCGGGGCCCTGAAGCGTCTGCATTCAAAGACTTCGAAAGATGCTTCGAGATAACGAATATGTGTGTGCCTGGGTGCCTGTACGGCGCAATGAGACGGTAGTGCCTAAGATGAGAGCATTTATGTGTGTGATCCTGTCATCGTTTTAGCTTAGTAACTACGTCTCCAAGTAAAGGCTGTATCTCACACGGCTGCTTAGAGCGAAACAGTCGAGAGGCTCCAAGCAGCTCGGTGTCAATACCCACATCCATCAATGTTTATTTCCCTGTTCTCCATCTCGTCCTCGCTCCTCCTAAACCCCCTTCCTATCCACAGTCAACATGCCAGAAGCTGTACAGTCAGTTTCAGATAATCAACCACCATAATAATTCCTCCTCGGTCACTAAGTCCCCCACCCTCCCTTACCCAGTTGAGACCATTTGACTAGAAATGTGCTGTGTCTGCATCACAGATGTGATCAGAATTGTCCTCAGATAAACCTGTGCTAGAGGATCAGCCAAATCCCAGCGTGGGATCCCAGCCTTCCTAACATCGGAGAAATCATTCCACCGGAGCCCCAGGCAACAGAGGAGGAGTCAGGATCAACATATCTGATCGTCATCTCCGAGACTATTGGGTAAAGTGTAAGGGTGTCGTGTACTGGAGAAGGTAGGGGGAGTTTCTACCCCCTAGCAGGGGGGCTGTAGGGCAATAGGTGGGCTGGGCTGGAAGGAGGAGGGATGTGTTACTGAAGTGTCCATGGGGGATTGAAACTCCATTATTATGAACAGAGATATGAGCTGTGAAAGTGACACAGTATATTTCGGATGGCTACGTCAGCTTAGCCAGAGGATGTTTTGAGACACGGGCTTACGAAATCACTACTCAAATTACCATTTTAGTTTCAATGGGGTTTTCGGGTCCTGAAAAACATAACCTAGCATAATGATATTTTCCCTTGAATGCAAGCCTGCCTAGATTTTTGACCTAGATACAAATAAGAAAGTAAACGACCTCTGGACAGAACCCCTTCTACTGCACAAAAACATAACAGTCGCAATATTCTTTTATAGGATGTTTCTTCCTATACAATAACCTCTGGCAAACAGTAAGAGAAAACTCCCTCAATCTATCTTATTCATGTTAGAAAAACCAACTGGCCGGGGAGTATCTAAAGGCTACTAACTAACCCGTACAACCAAAAGAAATCTCTAACGACAGTTCAAATGAGGTGGAACATACTGGGTCTGTTTTCGAGGGAAGAGGTCAGAGGAGTTAATGAATGACAGGATGAACTGTGATCTTGCCACTGAGGTGAAAGGGTGAGGGGGCCGAGGAAGTCACAGTGCATCCCTTTCCGATCTCCCCATAATTGCATTTGTCATGTCGCAATGTTCATTTGAAGGGAAATAAATAAATACTTGCCTCGCGTTTGCTCCAGAGGGCAAGGCCACTCTGTGCAAGAGGAAAACAAACCAGATAGCAAGACAGGGGGAGGAACGAAGAAAATATTTCTCGCCGCTGTGAAAGAGGTCGGTACTTACAACATAAGTTTGGAAGGAAGAAGTGCTGTATTTTTGGTTTGCTGCCTGGCAGTGTATTTCCCCTCTGACAGGCAGGATGGGGCCTGCAGCTGTCTCCAGCCAGGCTGACATAACCCAGCTGCAATGCATAGCACCCCCTGGCCACTTTGGAGGCTCCCTGCTATGAGGCTGTCACCTCGGTGGGATGGTGGTGGAGGGGTGGAAGGAGACAGGGTCTGGTTGGTGAGATGGAAGCAGTCTCGCTGCATCACTGCCATCACATCTCACAAGACAACGCCTACACAAAGCCTTGGAAATGAGTTAATGAGTGCAGCGCTGTAATTGCTCTTTAGCCAACCTTCCCCCCTGCCCTTTTTTTTTAACACGGTATGTGCTAATATGTGAGTGTTTAAGCTATAGGACCAGAAATGAACCAGTACAGGGCTAGCTGACCCAGATTTCCATCATGTCTTCTCGCTGTGCTCACCATGTTGTGTACACTCCATTCAAATTAAACGAATGAGCGACATTCTTGCATTACGAACCATTCCGAAATCACTACTTTACCAACGTAGTGTGTAGCTTTAATAAGAGCATACTTAGACAGAGCGAGAAGCACACGGTAAGCGTGTCTCAAAACCATGGATGAAAACATCAGTGATGCTAGTTTTACCCAGAGAAGTTAGGGATGTTCGTGATCCAACTGTCCGAGCTACAAAATGTTAGGAACACAGAGAGCATGGTTAGAAATAGAACATGGCTCTGGGAAACAGAGAGGAGAGGCTAGAAGAAGTAAACGCTCTGTTCAAAGGGGGCATGGGGGTTATCTAATTGGGTTATCACACGCAAGCCTGCCAGAGTCACAGTCACGTAACCTCAAATGAATTGTCAAATGGCATTTCACGCCCCGGCATTCAAGTGGTTGACCCCCGAAATCAAATCGGAACTTTCCGGAACATTAATATCATTCTTCGTACGGACAGTTAGCTGCCATCTCACTAGTCCTTTCGGAGTCAACATCAGGCTCTTCTCCAGCCAGGCACAGGAGATTTATTTTCCAGTCTGGTCCATCATTGAGTCTTTGTCTCGGGTCAGTCCATGTCAACAACACAGCTATACACACTATGCTTGTAGGAGACTACCCTATATGAACATTTGAGAATCATCTCGTGAGGATTAGAGATCCCGTTTCTTACCGACACGATCAGCTTGGCATTCCTGTCATGTTTCTCTTATGAACAAGCAGTGAATCGCAGCAGTTAAAGCCTTCAAATGACACTCCATGAGAGTTCCTCAAAGCCCCGCTCTGTTACCCAACCGACACCATAGAGGACCCCAGGGATGGGAAGCTGCAACACTAGGGGACTTGTCTCTCTTCTAAAGGATTCCCCAACACCTCAGTGGAACACGTCTAAGTGGAGAAGCGGCAGGCGTGCGTATTCGCCCACACATCCTCATGGAATTCAGTAATGCAGGAAATAGATAGAATTACGCCACGTTTTATTGCCAGTTGCTAAGCAAACTGGGGTGTCACACGACAAAACGCCACTCTCCACTGGGCCCTCCTCCGCTGTTTGAAGCTGCGTGAAGGGCCTCCTGACGCGGCTCGACGTCTGTCTGAAAGCAGCCTTCAGCAGCAGGGGGATATACAGTAACCACTGGCTGAACAGTTCTCCTCAATATCTCCTCAATGTCATCCCTTTTCCTTTTAATTCACCACCAAGATACTTTGAGTAGAGATGTTTGTGAGGACTTTTGACAAGGTTCCATGTGCTATTCTAAACTAAAACTATTTGAAGACCCCAATGACAGGCACACGCATGGAAAGACATGTTTTTCAGGCAATCCAAAACATGCCATAGCATCCCTCACTTGCAGGACAGCAGTTCTCACCTTCTGTGAACCTTTTTAGCAGCTTTTGAAAGAGTATGTGTTTACCTTAAAGTGTCACAAGCTGAGCATTTAGTCATTCATTGCTGTTTGTGGTTGTGTGTGTTAAAGCTGTGATTGACAGTATAAAATGACCTTTACATCAAGATGCTATATGGATTGATTGTTCATGTCAGCCAAAGATTGTTCTTTTGGGGTTATTACTGGCTAATAAGGCTCATGGATGGCACGTTCAATCATTTACACACACGAGAACATCAGCTAAAAGGACAAGAAACCAACCTTCATAATGCCACAAGGTGTGCTTCCACCGTGACTCCGCTCGGCTGAATTATCGCGGCTGCCACTGCCGATTCTTGGACTACTGTGCTCTCTGTACCTTCCGTTGGTGTAAACTCCTTCGGCCCCATACAATGGGTGCGAAGCAGCCAAAGCAGCCGCCGAAACGTCCAGGTACGCCCGGGTGCCAGTCGGAGGCAGCACGGCGGCTTCATTGTTCAGACCCGTTATATTTGTCGCGCCCTGTGCCGGCAAGGCGGTAATGGTAGGATCTAAAAAATGTCCCGACACAGCTTCAGATGCGTGTACCCCTGCCATCATCCGCGGATGTTACAGCAAGACATTCAACAAAACGCAATGAGCCATTGTCTCAAATTAGAGGACACATTTGAGAGTTTCGCCTACTCGCTTGTGCAAATGCCTAATACCAGTAGGGTCATCAGTCCACCGTCGAAGAGTAGTCCACCGTACCTGGAGGGTCTGGACAGCCAAAACAGTCAGCTTGATCAAACTCTTTCTTGTCGCCCGATCGTGATGAGCAGATGGTACGCCGTATGTGATCCGGTGTGATTAGCTTGCTGCCTGCGTTTTGAAAGACACCGCGTCTGAAGGCTAATAAACAATGCGCCAATAGGGCTTCTATTTGCCTTCACTCATTTCGTTCTCAAATGGTTTTGAATCTGCGCCGAGGCTGTGCTTTGGTTTGCTATGCATCGTGGAGATGAATCTGTGCGCATCGCCCGGTCCTTCTACTTTTCTATTTCAGAACAACAGAGCTTTTTCCCCACGTGCATCCGCGGGATGCAGCTATTTACAATTGCTCTGGTGTGTGACTGTCGGCCGCTCACCCTTCCACATACACAAATAAGGCTGTGCGCGCGCATTGAAACTGTTTTCACGCGCGTGCACAAACACACACACACACACACACACACACAGAAAGAACACACAGAAAGAGAGAGAGAGAAGAGAGAGAGAGAGAGAGAGAGACAGGGAGAGGGAGAGAGAGAGAGAGAGAGAGAGAGAGACGCTAACAGACAGAAACAGAAAGGCCAAATGCATTTTATGATTTCAAATTTAGGATGACATTATGCTGTGAACGTGTAGCCTATTGTCATCATCATATCATGATGTTGTAAACTGATGTTTGAGGCAGTCTGGCAGAGAGAAAAGCCCCACGTGTGTGCCCTCTGGTGGAAAGGGTAGAAACCCCCCTGAGTGTGGCTCCCAGAAAGAAGCCAGAGTGGCTCCTGGTTAGGAGTATTACTACAGTGCCCGTGCTTGAGCCCCAGAAAACATGGACACACACACACACACACACTATGGATTTATACAAAGAGTACAGACTACAAAGAGTAAACTTGATCCGACTGAGAATTGAGTCAAATGTGTGTGTGAGTGCCTGAGTGGGGCCCTCACAGTCTGGGCTTACACAGAGGCAGACTCTTTGCTCTCATTCTCCCTATCCGTCTGTCTTTCCCTCTGTCTCTCGCTCTATCTCTCTCTTTCCCTCTGTCTCTCGCTCTATCTCTCTCTTTCCCTCCTCCTTTCTTTTCCTTTCTCGGTCTCTGTCCAGCGGTCTCTCCGCGTGTCCGTCGGTCTGTCTCTCTGTCGGTTTTTCCCTCCTCTCCTCTCCTCTCCTCTCCTCTCCTCTCCTCTCTCTCTCTCTCTCACTCTTTCATATATTATGCATCTTCAGAAATTATTTAGCTAAAGTCCTGCTTTTAAAGCCTCCGTGCCTTCCAGCCCTGCTGCCTGACGTTAATGTTAAGAACCTTTGACGCCACGGCCTCCAACTCCGACACAGACTGGCAGCACACAGAGGAGCCGCCCTGAGACTCACTACAGGAGCTCGTCTGAGTCCCCGTGACGCGACACGGTGAGCCCAGTTCAAGACGCCTCTCTTCAGTGCCCCCATGCAGCGCAACGCTGTTCGGGTCACAAACAAAGACATTACAGACGAGGAGACAGGGAGGATCGAACCCCTCAGAGGAGACAGACGTGTCAATGAGAGACGGCAGAGGGACACAGAGAGACCTGAAGGCCAGAGAGAGAGAGGGCGTGAAAGAGAAAGGCAGAATTGAAAGGGAAATGCAGCCTCAGCGTTTCTTGTGTTTCTGTGCTCCTTTCACAGCGAAGCGCACCCTTTGTTTTCCATTGAGGTTGGTTGTTGCTTCCTGTCACAGGATGTGCGCCAGAGCTTGTCTCTCCCGTTCGCTCCCCCTGTGTGGCCCTGCAGGCAGATGGAAGGGTAGCCATCAGTGACTTCCTAACCCTCCTCCACGAGCCCCCCTCCCAGGTGAATTATATTGATAATTGAAGGAAGGGTTATCTTCATTAAAACCCATGATCCCATGACCCCAAGCAGAGAAAGATCTAGGCTTTTTTTTATGACAGGTCATTTCATTCAAGAGGCTTCAGAGGTCACTCAGGCCATCGTTCACGTGTAAACATTTGCAAACAGTCCTCTCGTACGGGTTTTGTGGTTGCCATGTGGGTTGCCATGTATCTGAAAGTCTTCTTGTGATGAGGCTTGTTTAGGGGAAGTGTGGAGAGAACTCCCCTCCCACTCTTCACAGCAGGGTGCTCTCATCCAACACGGCGCACTTCCTGCTTCTCAGTGACATGACCCTAAAGAGGGAACAGAAACCGCCCATGTCACCTTTCCAATGGGTCATGTCATTCTCAGAAGTCCCCTTCACCGCGCAGCGAAATGCAAATGATCGCGTAACTACCCTGAGAAACTCCCAAACTCTGCACCCGTCTGAAACAGTACTGCTGCGTGTTAGACGTCACGCGCCCCTTTGCTTTACGTCTCCACGGAAACACATCCTCCTGTGAACGCACTGGTGAGAACGAGGTCCTGAGAGCCGAAGCACAACCGAATTGTCTGAGTGAAGTTGGACTCTTTAGGAAGACTTTGTGGCTGAGACTGACTATGACCTCTGACCTATGATCTGACTGTCTGCTTCACTGTTCGCAGGATGGCCTCATGTGGGGCACGATACACATGGTGAGGATCTGGACGAGTTCATTCGGAGAGAAAATGCCATTTTCTCTCAGACTCTCAGATCACTATGCTTTCCATTGTGTTACAATAATGTGTAAACAATAATTGTTAATTTTTCCTACCGTCTGACTGGCAGGCCTCGTGTAGTTTATTCGTCTATTCATTTACACTCCCTGTACATCAAATGCGGTTCCTAAATATATAATCTTGTTAAGGTCTGACATCTAGTGGTCGCAGGTATACATTGCAGTTGGTTGAAAGTATTAAACAGTGAGGTCATCTCATGACACACAACAGTACCTGACATTTTAAAGAATTGTCTACCAATTACAAATCGTGTACACAATTCTTATATACTATTATTTGTTTCAAATAGTCTCCCAAAACCGTACATTAACCCTACGAGTATGATAGAAATGTAGTGTTTAGAAATACACTTCCTGTACACCCCAGTACAGCTCCGAGTGTGTTGTACACCACAGGTTGCTAGGACACAGGCTGCTAGGACACAGGCTGCTAGGACACAGGCTGAGAGTGCCAACTTCCTCAAAAGATTGTCACCATGAAATGGAAGATAACATGCTTGCTAATCTGTACAAATGCGTTTCATGGTATGCTTTTGCATTGTATCCATTTTTTTTATTTTACAAAGCTGTTGAATGCTAAGTGACGTTTTCCGCTATAAATGCCTTATTCTTTCTTTCATGTAGCATTAACATGTATTAAAAAATGTCTACCCGTGCAAACCTCTAGCAGACCAATGAACAGTATCTAGGCAACCATGAACAGTTTTGTATCCTGGCAACAGTCTAACACTGACCCAACACTGACCCAAAGAAGTGACCAATCTTTGAAAAAAACAAAAACAAGAATAGCGTAATTGTGACTTTGTGGCCTTTTTAATTAGCAGCAGTAATTAGTTATGTTTGAAGGGTAAATGTAGTTCATATGTTTATCAAAACTGTTGATCGTGATTGACAGACATAACAGCTTTGAAAGAAACAGGGACCAAATCTAAGCTGATGATGTATTCATAGGTTAATTGCATTCTATTATCACTTCATCACCGAAGACAACAATATTTGTATGTCTGACGTGCAGAATGAGAACCACTAGGAGGCAGACCTGAGTTGGTTGCTTGAGAATTTGGAGTAAAGCGTAACAAACCCCTCAGGCACGAGGACAGGAAAGAGTTAACATAATAACACAGTCTTTGATGTAGATGTACAACCATGTACAGATACCACGGCTGTGCCCAACTAAGTGTGTGTACTTGAAGTCTACGTGCATCATTCTTCCTAAAACCAGTTCCTTGACCTTAAAATAACAGAGCCTGTGTTTTATGCTGGAGGGGAAACCACAGGTCACGGAGTTGCTGGAGGGACAGCAGCTTACAAAACATTCTCCTCGCCTTGCAGAAGAGATGGCTGTGAGGCACCAAGCCACTGTTGTGCAATGTGGGTCTTTTGAGTGCTCTTTACTTGGAACACAGATGCATGATGAGTGAGCAAACCATGACATGTATTTCAATCGTTTTTTTTCACTTTTATGGTATGGTTCAAATTATTAATAAAACTTTATTTCCATTTCAACGGTTCTTTCTCTTCTAAGTGCTAAAACCAAACCACAAACATACACTGACCATACACTGAACATAACACACCGCCATCTATAGCAAGTACATAGACCACTATAAAACAAAGATCCAAGTTTGAAATGATGTGAATGATGTTAAAAAATATATCACAAGAAATATCTCCAACGTAGCTCAACATCAGCGATCAAGAAATATAATAAATTGGTTGTTGACCAAATAGAAACGCAAAGAATGCTTTAAATAAAGTCTCTCGGACAAACACGAAGCACATTAGAAAATGTCTTCAGATTCTTCGTTTGCAGTATGGCTTTCACAGGTACTTGGGATGAGCAAAATGGCATCCGTTCTGTATATCCTCTGAGGTCATGCATGCATACATTCAAGAGGAGCGTGCCACTGACAGACACCATACTAAAATAGAATTATGGTAGAGAAAATAAATTGATATACGCCGTACTATATAGATAGACCATCCTCTATGTGTCTTTTGTTACCTCAATGTACATTAAGAATAGTGATTTGTTCCTGAGAGGGCCAAGCTTGTGGGGGGGGTGCGCTGGGATAAGCTGGGGATGTGGTGGCAAGTTGTCCAATGGCTCAATGTCTATTTGGGTGTGTATGCATGTGTGTGTGTGTGTGTGAGAGAGAGTCACCTGCGTGGGTGGGGGCTACAAGGGCGAGGGTTCCACTTGGGTTGAACAGAACATGCCCAGTTACCCTGTGTGTACACACCACAATACAGAGAACAAACACAGATTCAAAGCAACATTGTGACGCGTGGATCCATAGCTGTTCTTCAGCGAGTGTTGGACGCGTCACACCTCAGGACAATGGAGTCTGTTTATATTCTTCACATCTGTCCAAAGATGTCAGCGTATGCCTCATGCTGTTATACACAGACACAGACGTGCACATGCAGGTTTAGTAACAGTGACCAATTAGAGGCAGTTCAAGACACAAGCACAGATAACCAGACAGGAACAGCACAACCATGGACGTACCTGCATCTGCATAGAATTGTTTCAAAGAACCAGAGCATCACAACAGGGACCGAGCACTGGCTGAGCACACTGACCCATGTGCAGGTTCCCCTCAGCCTTTTAGCGAAGGCCTCTGAGAGCTTGTTAAACCTACAAACACCAAGACTCCCAACAGGGACAATACCAAGAGATGAACGGCTAAGGTTTTCCACAATAAAAGCACAATGTTTGACGTTGACACTGAGTGCATTGCTGTTGTGCTTGAAACACCGGATACAGTAGTTATAAGAGGTAGCATTGCTGGCACAGACATGAACCGGTGGGGTAACCAATAGGGATGGGGGTCCACGGGCAAGGGAGGGGGCGGGGAGGGAGGAGGCGGGGAGGGTGGGGGTCCACAGACGTGGAGTTGGACGGCTGGCAGCGCTGGTTACATGCTTGTGTTTGCGTTTGCCTTTCCATGTGCAAACAGTTGAACACAAATAGCCCTGTGTGTGATGTGAGAGGTTCGTGTCTCACGCCTAAGCTGGTTCTGATCAGAGCACATGCAGGTTGAACACGTGTCTCACACATGGTCAGGTTGTGTAGCGAATAGTGAGAAGAGAGCAAATATGCGTGCAGTTTAGTGTACATGGACCAACCCTTCAATGACAAGTTTTCTGCGGCAGGTTCAATTTGAAAAGTAATTATTGATGAACAAGAAAGCATAAAACTGAACAACATTTTTTGAAAAACTCTTCAGGTTGTTGAGCTTGCTCATCAAAATTGTTACAATTCCATGCAGCCATGAAAATAGATGCATTATTTCTATGATATTTCTTTTCCTTCCTTTCCCACAATACTGTAACATGGTGTTTTCTTTGCATTATAGTTAATCAATTTTACAAATACAGTACATACAGAGACAAACGGAAAAAAAGTAAATTACATGCACTTGCATGCTTGCACGAAATGAGAAAAAAAACACAACAAACAAAACAAAACAAAATAATAATGAACATTTCACATTATAGCTATTTCAAATAAAATTGTAAATTAATGGAATTAAACTATGAGAAATGTCAAAAGGGGGGCTTTTATTTGGAGGGGTCAGGGGGTGAAGGTCACGACTGTTGGCCACTCCATTGGCTCTCCATCGGCCTTCTAAGCAACTCCTCCACGTGCCTCGCCACATCCATGGTGTCATCCAGATCAAAATCCCCCTCCGCATCCAGCATGGAGTCACTTCTGAGCCATCATGGACAAAAGAGGAGTCATCCACAATGGCAGACAACACACATCTTATATACATCAAATCATCTGTGTCTGTCTGTCTGTCTGTCACTCGCTCACACGCTCACACACACACACTCCCAAAACAATGCAGTGTCTTACATAGGTGGGTAAATTCCATAGTGTTGAGGGTGACTAGCAGGAACAGGAGAAGCGCCGTGATCCATGTAGGTGGGGTTTCCGGCCGGGTCGGGATTGGCTGTGGTGAACCTGCGACAAGGGAGCACCGTCGTCAGCGGTTACCAAAGCAGCGACAAACAGAGCGAACCTTCTGAGCCTTCCCAAAGCCAGCTTCAGCGACTTCTCTCTCCTGTTCGTCCCACCCCTGGGTGGCTAAGTGGAGCAGGAGAGGGAGAGCAGGAGCACAGCAGGGACAGAGGCCGTCTCACTAACGACCTTAACTACTGTGATGAAAGGAGAGAGAGGGCTGAGCAGGCGGCCTGGAGACTCTAATTGGCCCCGATAGAGAATGCCTAATGGTTGATCTGTATTCAGGAACCATTGTTTGGTAATTAACTTTAACTGTTGCCACAGTGAGAGAGAGAGAGAGAGAGAGAGAGAGAGAGAGAGAGAGAGAGAGAGAGAAAGAGGGGAGGGGGAGGAGAGAGAGAGAGAGAGAGAGAAAATGGAGGGAGGGTGGAGGGAGGAAGGAAGGAAGGACAAAGTGAGAAATGGATACAGGAGGGGAGACAAGCACTCACTCTGGTACCACTTGTTTGATCTGAGGTTTGACGTATCCATCGACTGCTTTTGCTGTAAGAGAGAGAGAGACAAGGTGGCTCGTGAGACAGATATGGGGTGTCACTACCAGTCCTGTACGTGAAGGAAACAATTCATCGGAGTTTGTTTGTACAAGTACTGGGCATGCATACAGAGAGGCGGGGTGTAGTATTTGGAGAAGACGTCGTCCTTGGCTCTGTCTGGGTAGAGGAACAGCAGGTGGTTGAGGTCACTGATGCGGTCAGCCAGAGAACGGATGGAGAAGTCTTTGGTTGTGTACGGCATGAGATTCCACACCATCCTCTCCCCTGGAACGGAAAACGGGTACACACACTTAAACTGCTGCGTTTAAATTCCTCATTCTGACGGAAAATAGAGAGACTTTGAGTGCACAACCCCTGTCTCTGATGTATGAGGATTTTCTTTCCGTTTTTTTGCTGTGCTGTTCCAGAATTCTCCAGTGAAACATAACAAAACAAAACACGCTAGCGTAGAACTCGAGTATGTGAATGGGGGGCACTGAATGGGGATAATGTTCGTACCTGCTTTGTTAGGGTTTTCAGCCACCCAGGCGATGGTGATTCCTCCGATCTCCGAGTCACTGAAGCGCAGCAGGAAGGTGCCGTTGGGTTTGGACATGAGCATATCCTGGGCCTGCTGCTTGTTCACAAAGCCCAGAATGGCCCTAAGGACCAGAGCCAGAGAGAGGGGTTCAAGACGTGTCGTTGTACGTCGGCAGGCCTGCTCTTCTTCTGCTCTCCTGACTTACGGTTGCTAAGGGTACGTTTGAGGAACTTGCCGTTGCTATGGTTAAGTCACATGTACTTGTTAGAGAGGGCCTTGTGGCCGAGTCGTTGGAATTGATGAAGTGGTCTGATCGGAGACATTAACGGGAAAAGAGATTAACTGGAAGGAAACTCGTTCACTTCTACCTTTGTGTGCACTCTTCCAACAAGCCCTACGGCTACCCAGCTGTCAATCACAAAAAACAAGAGGCTATTAAATTCTATTATGCTCTCTTTCTGTTCCATTTCCGCTACACTACAGACTAAAACCTGACGACCAGTCATTTTCAAGAGAGGAAAATAAGAACCTAGACTTGAACAAAGAGGTTTTTTTCTCACCCATCATTCCAGTGGGGCTTGAGATGTTTCTTTGTTAGCTCCATGACCCCGTCAAACCACTGCCAGAATGTGAAGTTCCTGCTAGGCAAGCTCTCCTGTATGGGGAAGGTTTACAGTCAAGGACTTCATCTGTATGTTTTTTTCCTCAACCTTAACTTACACTCTATACACGCTGCGTACAAACAACCAATCAGGATCCAAGATCTCCTAGCTTCCAACAACAACAACGTGTCCTCATTTATCCATTCACCACAGCAGCGCATTCATATGGAGTGGTCTTGTGTAGGTGTGTATGTGTGTGTACCTTAAGTGTGTGTGTGTGTGTGTATAGGGGAGGGGTTATCTGACACATCACATTGTATTGTATGGTTCTGTATCCAAGGCCTTTCACCGATGAAACTGGATGGTCTGGGGTGAATATGATGTGAATGTGTGTGTGCTTGCTGTCGTCATTGGTTGGTTAGAGGGAGCCAATGAGGCCTCGAGCTGGATTAGCGCTGCCTCTCTGAACAAACAGGCTCATTAAGAGCAACTGAGGGCTTTGGCTGACAAAAAGAAGAATCTCTTCCTCTCTCGTTTGCACTCTCTGTCTTGCTCTCTCTCGGATGTTTACATGTCCAGTGGTGAGCATCGCTCTCGGACCCTGCAAGCATAACAACCAGGCTAACCTCGCACGCAGCGGCGAGCCTACATCCATCTGAACGACAGATCGTCAAACTTCAGATCAAATGACCCGAACCCTCCCCCCGATCGCTCGGGCAGTCACAGCCCCGCTCACCCTGTTAAACTGGGACCAGGTCATGGTCATGTTGCGGTAGTCTTCAGGGTTGATGCTGGAGCTGCTGAAGGCCTTCTGGGCCAGGAAGACCAGGTTCTCCTCGGAGAGGCCCCGAGTGCTCTGCACCTCAGCCTTGTACTTCATGTTGAGGGCCTCACAGAGCTGGGGCCACATCACTTTATCAGGCACTAAGAAGGGCACCCGACCCTGGGAGGACATTCAGGATAGCTAAGGACCCATAGAGCGATACAATATTGCACACACACAAAAGAGTAAATGTCGCTAACAAAGCCAGATAGCCCGACGTACATACATGTACACGAGCTTAATGAACATGTTTAGAAAAATAATCAACATACCGGCTCGGCAAAAGCGTTATCCCAAAGCACGGTCGCTGTGGCGTTGTTGTCTTGACTACCATGGACTATGACCACCACAGGAAGTGATAATGTCTAAAACCGAAAAACAACAACAAACGTTGGTCTAAACCCACACATCCACGAGGAAAAAACACATTAGTGGTTCTGCTGGGCCTCGAAACTCATGAAGAAGTCCTATGATTGGAGGGTGGGGTTGGACTATCTGTGAGTGGATGTGATGGAGACTGTGTGTAGAGGTGTTTGTCTAAGGACATGTTATCTGAATGATAATAGGCTCCACTGACTCCCGGCTATAAGAAAGACGTTAGCCAGAATAGACTGATGCAGTTTCTGTTTATTTACCTGCCTGCTTTATGTTCCTGGAGTCTATGTCATTTTCAGCTCTGCTTATTCATCCTGTTGGTTTGTGTTTCCACACCTCCATTCTTACCTTAACCTGAAAAACCAGCTCATTCCCCCCGACGCTGAACTGGGACTCAAACAGAATGGTAAACTTCTCCTCCGTCACCGACTCCGCCCCTCGCCTGTCCGAACGTTTGATCCGCTTCAAAGACTGAACGAGAGAAGGGAGAAGAGGCTCAGACAGTGTAAACACATCTTCCCGTGCGCTCCGAGCCGTCGGGCTCTCGTCTCAAACGCACGACTCTCTCGCGTTCGCGTCGAGGTACACAGAGAGTAGACATCCAAAATGATCCATGAAGAACCTTAAGGGACCAGGGAAATCTATGGAGTGAGCATTGTGCAACTTACTACACCGTATCTATATGTATTTCAGAATCTCCAGGGCTTCTCTGGGTAGTTACAGCACCTTAAGCTCTCACATAAACAACAGCCCTGAGCCTCCAGCCCCTCTACCTAGACGATCCATCCTCACCATGTTCCTGAAGTGGGCGCTGAGTGTTCCTGTGGTCTGGTGGTACTCCATCACACAGTTGTTGTTGAGGATCTCACCACTGCTGTCACTGAGAGAGGGAAGGGGCAGGAAGAGAGGGTGGCGAAGGAGGAGGAGAAAGAGGATAGGGAGGAGGAGGAGGAGGAGCGTTACAGTAGCTTTCAGAGCTTTCGTTGCTGTTACCAAAGCAGGGGGCAGATGCCCCGAATGACAGAGATGATTGGAGGATACAGGTTCAATACCTAGCCTTCTAAACTTGAGAAAATACCCTATCCTTACTATAGTCACACAAGGTAGGCATGCAAAGGAAAGATAGGTGTTCGGAGCAAAAACCGACTTGAAAGACGTTCTTTAGGTTTGCTGCCATTTATATGAACCGTGTAAAAAAAAAGACAATTTAAAACCGGGCATGAAAGACAGCAGAATTGAAATATTACTTTTCTGTTGATTCCTCTGTAACATCAGAGTTGGAGAGTGAATAGAACCTCTCTAAGCGACTTATGTTAATGCGGATGTATAATAATAACGCTGTGTGATGAAAAGCACACACAGCAGGAACTCACTTGCGAGTGCTCTCGTTCTTGAGAAGGGCCTTGGCTTGCTGTTCGCTAATGATGGTGGCCTTGACCTGTGGAGGGTTCATGTGCACATTCAGCTTCCCCCCCACTAGGAGGCGCACTGTCGCGGCAAACTTGGTCTGGGTCTTGAGAACCTGTGGAGGCTGCTTCTCAATGATGAAGGTACTGAAGGGAAAGGAGAAGGCGACAAGGTCAGCAGTCGCTAGGAATCCTAGCAACACACTATGACGGCTAATGAACGTTTACAGTCGACATACGTCTTTCTTTCACAGACAGAAACACAAAAGTGTGAGAGAGAGAGAGAGAGAGAGAGAGAGAGAGAGAGAGAAAGAGAGAGAGAACGAGAAAAAAGGTGGAGAGAAAGAGTGAAAGAGAGCGAGAGAGACACACAGATGGAAACAGACAGAGAGATGGAACACAGTCCCAGAGGACATCCGAGAGACAACAGGGCTGTGCTGCTGTGCACACTCGGCGAGCAGCGATGAGATGCCAACTTCTAAGCCCCTGCCCCTTTTTAGCTTCCCACTAGGGGTTTGGGGAAATGGAGGCTCATCTGGGGGGCACAACGGGAGAGAAACCAGAGGAGACCCTCATGTTTGGCATTTGAAAGTGACAGTCCTCCACCGCTAACACTCTGTCTGTGGCCCAAAGGACATCTCCGTGACAGGGACATGTTCCCGATGCATTATGGGGGTCTGCTGGGACCCAGTGCTGGAGAAGAGACAGAGACGCTGGTCTGCTGGGAGAGCTCCTTGTTTCGCAGCGAGGCATTGCGGTCGTCTGCTAGGCTGAGAGAGCCTCCGGGGCAACGACGACTCGTGTTCTCGATGCCGTCGCGACCCATGTGACTCCACGCTCATCTCGCCAGCAGACTGCAGACTCTCTGTCTCTCCTCGTCTCTCGTAAGTCATAAGTTTTCTCCTCTCCCTCTCTCTCTCTCTCTCTCTCTCTCTCTCTATCTCTCTCTCTCTCTCTCTCTCTACTTGTATCTCCCCTCTCTCGTCCATCCTCCCCCTCCTTTAAACTGCTCGTCTGCCCTATTGTCCATCACCTTCCAGGACCTGATCTTCCGGTCCAGGGGTCGATGGGTTCTGTAAGCCCCGCTAGGCTGGTCTGCTCGTGGGGGTGAGGCCCAGCGGGGGTCGGGGAGCAGGGCGGGGATGGGGAAGGGGGAGGGGGGGTGGGCTGCCAGGCCTTCGCTCTGCGTCAGCCCAGCATGAGACTCAGCGTGGTACAGAACACACACACGCTGACGCACACACGCACACACACCGACAGACACATGTTCACACACACATGAACAAACACACACACACACACGCTAATACACATAACACAGATACTGACACACGCACACACGTCCTACTTTTATGAACATTGTGCTTCTGGGGGCTCATTCTAGTCACATTAACACACTTGAGTGACCAATCACTGAGTACTTCAATATTAGAGCAGCCACTTAGGTTGTGTCGTTTTGTAAATGGGAGTCATGCATCTGATCTGTTTACCACACCAGACTCAAACTTGTGTAAGTCTCTGCAGAGGTTGCGTAATGCCTCAGGCTGGTTAGGAAATGTGGTAAATCAACTTTAAATGCCGTACAGTACACACTGCAACAATGCTGCTTCCGCACACTGTGCCACAGGGCAAGAATGAACGTCCCTGAAGACAGAGAGAGGCAGATGGGCGAGTCAAGAACGGGTCAATCAACACACCTGGTGACCAGCGCTGAGATGATATCTGTGATGGTGCTGTTGAGCTCGTTCAGGAGGTCTTCGATGGGGCCTGGGATGGGCAACTGCTGCCTGAGGTGCTCGGCTCTTCGAATCTGCTGCCTGTTCTGCCAGATCGTCTCTGCCAGCTTCTCACACCTGGGACACGAACACACACAGATAAATGTTCACAGTGTTTGGAACATACTGAGGTAAGCATATGTTTGTCAAAAAATCGGGCGCGATGAAATACGCCTGTGTTCTGAGTTCCCAAGTACTGAGTAAACAAGTCACAAAGCTGACCAGTGGTAATGCTGACAGTGTCCACTGAGAGCGTGGTTAGCCTTTGCCCTCTGACCTTTGGGGTGTAGAGTGGGGACAGAGTGTGTGTGCGGCTTGTGTGACCTGAGTCCTCACCAGGACTGGAGGATGTCCAGACCCCCCTCGGCAGGGCCCCCGTTGCCAGCCAGCTGCTGCCGTCTCTTCCACTGGATCAGCTCGTCGTCTACGATGATGGTCTGCTGTTTTCTCAGGAGGTGCAGCGTCTTCTGGTGTTTCTCTGCTAGGTCCTGTACACACACACACACACACAAGCAGACATACGTATAAGCACACACACACACACACAGTGTAAATGTGCCTATGCTGTAATCTCAAATGTAGGTGCACGTGTGTGTCTTGTGCTGGACGAGGAGGCGTACCAGTCTGTATTTCTGTAGTGTGTTGGCCTCCCGGGTGAGCCAGGCCTCCACTGTGGCCCTCTTGCTCAGCAGGCTGGGCTCCCGCAGCTGCCTGTCAGCAGGGGGCAGTGTGGCTAGGCTGGTGAGCTGGGCTGGAGGGGGGGGGGTGGTGGGCGGGGGGGACAGACAGGGAGCGAGAGATGAGGGGGAGGAGAAAAACACCCGGAAAGAGTGTAAATCTCCCTCCCGCACCTGTGCTAACATACCACACACACACACACGCAGTGAGGCCGAGTGAGGCCGAGTTGTGCAGCGTACCCTGTATGCGGAGGCTCTCCTGGTACTGGATGATGAAGTACTCCTGGTTGTGCTGCAGCTTGCGCAGGTCGTTCTCCGTGTCCTGGCTCAGGAGACGCAGCTCCTCGAAGGCCTGGTTGATCTGCTGGTACTTCTGGGACATGCTGTCCATCGTCCCGCCCACTGGCGAGCTCGACTGCCAATCAGAGCCAAGCGAGAGACGTGAGGTCGACTTGTAAGATAATGCAAACTGCTTCTCATAGTGTATTGGCCATTAATGATAGTATTAAAATATTAAAAATTTGTCTCATTTTGCACAGTTAACAGAAGACCTCCCACCACCTGACTGTAAACTTCAGTCGGCCCAACAATGGGACGTGCATTTCCCTAAAACATCCTAAAGAGTACGGCCACGACAATAAAAGACTGAGAAAAATGTATTTTCTTATCGCGGATGCCCACAGCATGGGAGGATGCTGCCGTGGCGATACCCAGAGTAAACAGGCTGGAATGTAATCACTCCCAATGTGCAAGCCTGCGATACAGGAGGCACGGTCTGACTAGAAATCAATCCACGCCAGGGCCCTATTGATAGTCAGATGTTTTATGGACCACTGGGTTTATGGTTTGATAAGCCGGCGCCATGTTAGAACAGGAGCTCTCCTGACATCTTCTCTCGCACACTCATGACACACGGTACATTCGGAGTCTGGTCGACGCTGTGCCAGTGGTGAGACGTGACCGTCTCAGATCAGCCACGTGTGTGTGGTCTCACATTTGTCTCGCCACGTAAGTAGGTGGGTCTTTGTGAGGGTATAAACACACCGTCTGTTTTTCGAACAAAATAAACAGACAAAACTACCTGTGATGACTGAGAACCTGCAATAAAAGCATTCCCCAACAGCTCAGATTTCCATAATGTCATATAATCGGCTGTTTTTACCTTTGCTCGGCTGTTATCCTGCGCCGGTACTTGTGTTGCAGCTTCACCATGCTACACATTTAAAATATCGGTGGTGACAGAATGTGTAGTCATATTTCTATGATTGTATAATGGCATTTCCAGTGGTGTCCAATCACACAACACACACACCCTGTGTAACAACCAGGCCCTTTACATATGGTACAATTCATCTTCTCTAGCAGTCTGACATTCATTTCCAATATCAACATGCAACCAGTACAGGGGCCCTGTTGTTTATTTGATGGTGTGCAAGAAGGACAGAGCCTCCTTGTGTTTAAGTTCTTACAGAGCAACTGAGAAAGGATATCAGTTCTTATGCTCCTAAACCGCTCAGCAGACTGTCAGGAGCCGGGACAATTAGTTCCAGTGTTTTCTTGACCAATGCCATGTTTGACTAATATCACAAGACCGACCTTTCTCGCTCTTTAAAATTCACTTTGCATGTGTGTGTGCATCCAGAACAACCATTAGATCCCAACCCCTCTGGAGTCCCCACCACGCTTGTGTCCTGCCTGTCCCTGTGTTCCACTTCATGGTCTTCACACGTGCACGGGTGGGCGTGTGCACGTGTGTGAGTGTGTGTGAGTGTGTGTGTGTGTGTGAGTGTGTGTGTGCGTACGGGCGTGTGACAGACACTTACATTGGTGGCCTCTCTGACCAGCCTCTGCTCCGTGTAGAGGATGTGCTTGATGCATCGGACCAGCTCCAGAGGACAGCGATCATACGTGCTCTGAAAGACAAGGCCCGCATGTGCCGTGTTAGCCGTGTTAGCCGTGTTAGCCGTGTTAGCCGCTGACTGACAAAAACAACCCTTGCACACAAGACTGATCAATTTACAGAGAATCACACAGCAGGCCACCTTTCACTTACGGTGGAGTACACACACACAGCACTCGCACACTCGCGCACGTCCAAACGCACGCGCGCGCACCAATGTATTTGTACACACACTTGACCCCCGTGCACTGGGTTCTACCGCTGTAGTAAACCAAAGGTACAGTGTTGGTTAAGAAATGAAGGAAATGGAAGAATATTCCTGGCTACTACAAACATCCCTGAGAGGAGAGCTTAATCATAAATACCACCAACGGCTGCTTACTCAAGCACAGTGACCTGTGTTTAACCAGAGGCTTGTGTGGGGGGCCCCCGGCTCTCTCACCTTGAGCTGGCTGGCGTAGTGGCCGAGCTTGATCTT
Organism: Mallotus villosus; assembly: GCA_903064625.1. Taxonomy (NCBI): domain Eukaryota; kingdom Metazoa; phylum Chordata; class Actinopteri; order Osmeriformes; family Salangidae; genus Mallotus; species Mallotus villosus. Next base: position 1,244,099 of record CAEFZP010000199.1, on the reverse strand, counting down.
GAGCAGGAAGCCGTCCTCGCCCACCTGGTGCTCGGCCTTGTTCTGCAGCTCCTGGATGAGGCTGTCCAGCAGACGCTTGGCCTTGAACTCCTCCTGGGGGTTCTCCAGGTCTATGGTGTCCCTGAAGGGTCAAACCACACAGTGTCGACCACTCCTCCCAGCCATGTAGGCATGCGCGCCGCGCAAAGTACGCACAAACACACGGAGCACCCCCTCATCAGTCATGTGACAGGAAGTGTTACAAGGTGAGTGCCGTGAGGGCTAATCTCTCGCTCACCATAGCTGGCTCTCGATCCACTGGGACAGGTAGTGGCGCACCTCGATGGGGAAGTGCTGTCCGTACAGGGACTGCATCTGGTGCAGCGCATCACCCTGGAGCTGCTGGGCCTGGATCCACACTGCCATCTTCAACACCCTGATACACACACACACACACACACACAGACACACACACAGACACACACAGACACACACAGACAAAGACGCACAGAAACAAACACAAACATCAATGGGAGCATCTTCTTTGACATTTGACCCTTGAGCAAATGGTCGGACCGGTTGAACCGGAAGAGACGAGTCTCTGGGCCGGCTGAGGGTCCAAACAACAGTGTTGTGTTGAGTCAACAGCTGCCTGAGGGAAGCCTCTCTCTGTCCTGCCCGGATACCTGCAAGGTCTCTGAACCATGTTTCCCCTCAATACACCCCCTCACATGTCGTATGCGTCTGCTCTTCTCTGAAGCGACACGTGCGCTGTCAGCGATAGGATGACTGTGTGTGGGTGTGTGTATATGTCATCAGGTACAGCTGGGTGTGCATGGATGACCAGGCGTTTTTTCTTTTGACGTCATTTTGTCTTGAGGAAGGCAAGGAAAGCAAATGCTCGGACCGGAAGCGGATTTGACCCCACAACGGAGGGAGAGAGTAATAGACGTTCAACAGAGAGAGGTGAGCAGAAAGGACATCCTATGACCTTTGTGCTTTTGAGCGGGACGCAAATCCAGTCCGAACGTTTTCCCGCTCCCGCACAGTCAGGAGGCTTCCCTGAACCCTGACCTGGCACCTACCAGACCTTATGCTCCGCTCCAAAAAAGAGGGTTTAACCTACTGCACTCACTCCATCCCTAATCACAAAGCAACCATGTCGAAACCACGGCAGATGGTTTGAGTGCACTCTGGTCTAAGTAACTGTGTGCCTGAATTGGAGAAGCAGCTCCCACTGTCTCTGTAGAGAAGTACACAGCACCAAGCACACTGTCAGATGACAGGAGAGGAATGAAAAAGGAAGAGCACGTAACACAGGCAACCAGCATCTATTTCCTGTCCCGCCCCCTTATGAGTTGGGCTGCCAGTCTGTACCACCCTATACCCGCAATCTCCACACACACACGCTCGCACACACAGAGACACGCACAAACCAAAATAAGCACCATTTTTGTTGTTATATATATATATATTTATATATTTCTTCATATATAAAACATATTTCTGGGGTTGCCTGTGGCTGTTTTGGTAGCAGTCTGGGGAGGGTCTGGGTCGTCATGGTTTCTATGGTCTCCAGGCGCCGGTCACCCACCATTAACATATTTCCCCCCAACCTTTCCCAGCACAACAAGAACATCTCTGGGTTGGCTCACTCAAACACAACACAGCACATATCCTGACAGAGAGAGACCACGACGGAACTGAAAGTCTCGCCTTTTCGCTTTTTACGGATCCTGGTATAACTGAATGGATCACTGAATCTGAAACTCTTCTGGAACGGCATGTTTAACAAACTCTCTCCTGACACAGTCCTTGGTTGGAGACAAACAGAGGGGATCTTACCTCTTGTCTTCAGCTGTTTGTTACCATGTACGAGCGTGGCCTTCTGAGGAGGAACGCCACGAACCTGAGAGAAAGACAGGAGACAGATGGAGCCAGGGAGAAGAACAGAACACAATGAAACGAGGAAGTGAGCGCGAGCCTCGGTGTCACCACAGCATTGACAAAATCTGAAACCAAAACTCAACAGGACTTCCAGCATACTTCCAGTAAGCTCAGGTGCCATTGTAAAAACAGCCTACTTCAACATGCTCCATCAACTAGGCTACGCTGCTACACAAACACACACACAGTGCACATGCAACCTTTTGCCTTGCTAGCTAGCATTCTTCATCTTCTTCTTATGCGCTTCACTGCAAAGAAGGCCTCACTTTACCTACAACACATCAGGTTGTGTAAGAGAGTATCATGCCATAGTTTGATCAGTGTCTAGACTCTGGGGCCGTCAGCCCCGCTCTGTGTTACTGCAGACTGTTGAGCAGAGCAGCAGAGTTCAGCATGATTGATTAGAGACAGCTCCTTCCTCTGGTTGGACCCAGATGAGCGAGAACATCAGCCGCCCACATGCTGCCACGAAGCTTCCAGACAAATATGTGCGCATCTTTATTTGACCGTCTGTATGTTCACTGCTGTGTCTCTCCCGTATCAACTCTGTCTCCTCGTTCGGTGCATCAGTCGCGCACACACGTCCCGCTAATGTGATAACGGTTGTCCTTCGTCTATTTGTTAAGCCCAAACAGAGGCGGGAAAAGCCCTGCAGCCTTGTGTTCTAACTGCAGGGGTCATAGCAAGCTCGGGGCGAGTCACATGACTTTAATTGGTCACCCCCCAAAAATAAATTAAAAATAACAATAATATTAGACAAACAAAAAGGATACGAAGGAATCGAGATGGTGACTGAACATTCTCCACCCTGGTCTCCACCCCTTGTTCCACACGGACGGAGATCAAAGCCAGGGTGAGACCCAGGTGAAGGAGCGCGATACAACAGGTCAATGGATAAACCAAGAAACAAGTGCATTAGCTATGCATGTGCACCCAGTTTAAACATAAACCCAAGGGCATTCTTTGGTGCTAACTTCCTGATGTCACGACTCAACCAAGCACTCGCATGACTTGAAGTCATGGGAGCAGTGAGGTTGAAGTGACCTTTCAAAAGGGACGGGGGACTGACTGTTTGAAATCAGTGACAACTAGAGCTCAAGACAGAGGAAGGTTGCCGTAGTAACACCTTGTTACGGGCCAGGCAGATCTCAGGTAGTCAGCCTAATAATTCAAAGCAGAGACTGTGTTCACTGTACACACAGAAGCTCTCCCAACGCTGGAGATAAAACAGATAGCAGTCCTCCACCTTAGGCCAACAGTAACTTCTCTTTACCTTGGCCTTCTCTTCAAAGGCCATCATCCTTTTGTCTTATTTATATAGCTTCCCATAAAGATAAGACTTTGGCCCTTCAACAAGAAAGAAAATATTCTCACACTAAGCCCAACATAAGATCACTGACAGGATTTATCACGACGTCATGCCAGAGGATTGTGTACTTGTAACACAAGTGCCCTGTTGTTTTAAACACAGACACGGTGAACTCACTTTATGTCTATCTCAAACAAAAGCAGAGTCGAAAAGGATGATCACAATGCAGTTTGTGCCGTGCAAGAAAAGTTAAATAGTGTGCATAAGCCATTAGAGTTTCTTGATCTGCGGAGTGAAACTGGCTTCCCGTGACACTCTTCTCATTTGAAATGAATCAGTATCGATCCAAGTATGATTCAATCTTATTTAAGATATGTGCATTCATGTGCTCTTCCCCTTCGCCATCACTGGGACCCGAAAGCACGTCCACGAGCCAACGGGGTGGGGGGGGGGTTATCCATGGGCAGAATCGAGACTTATTTACGATCTCAGACAACACAAAATGGCCTGTCAAGGGAAGACGAATGCTTGCAAGGCAGGATTACACAACTAGAACATTTCATAATGTATTCTCCATTCCGAGTGTGGCCATGCCTGTTAAACCTTGTGCTTGGGGAGACATCGATGTACATCACCAATCAGAGAAGCACTTCAAAGTCTTTATTTTCACTCTTTCAATACTCTTTGGTGCAATTCCTGTGCTTTTCTGACAAGAGAACTTTCGACACGAGCTCACAGACGGAGATAAACCACCAGGGTTGTTCTTCTGACATTTGTGCTGTAGCATCATCACCCGCCGACTCTCACAGTGGCTTCAGGGAACGTTCATTTAGAATTAAGAAGTCCAGACAGACAGCTGGATTAGGGAATGCAATTTCCTGTCTCAAGCCTAGATGGAGAGGGGAGATGAGTTTGAGAAACAGAACATATCCCATTACTTTTCTTCCCAGATGGGGAGATACAATGCTACTCACTGAAACAGGCATTACATTAACCCAGCTTCCCCCAACATACAGGTTAGTGAGTCTCCAAACATTAACCCAGACTGCATAACTAGCCTACTTAAGACATACAATATTGACAGAGTTGCTCAACAAAACTCATTTTATGTTTTGTTTAATGACTTGCTGCAGAATATGGGCATTTGTTTTGCTGATTGTATTTCAGATGGCAACTGACAGGTAAAACGTAGAAAAACACTCAAACGTAGCCGTCAGTTGCTGTTGTGGATATTTCAGTGTGACAGGAGAGAGAAAAGTCCCTCTGAGTAAGATAGAGAAAAAAACATCTGCCTTTCTCATAACACTTTCCTTTTCTTTGAAGGATGACACTGCAGTTGGTCTTTAATGCCGTCAGTGACGAAAGCAAAAGATTCAGTGAGAGAGAGAGAGTGAGAGAGAGCGAGAGAGCGAGAGAGAGTGTGAGAGAGAGAGAGAGAGAGAGAGAGAGAGGAGAGAGAGAGAGAGAGAGAGAGAGAATGAACAAGGCAGGGATGGAGAGAGAGTGAAAAGGAGTGTGCTGATGTCAGATGAAGTGACTAGAGGGAGCATTTTACTTCATGTTTAAATCACCCACTCCTTCCACTCAGGAAAGACAGCCTTCCACCGACACAAGAACTTCCTGTTAGGGAACTGACACACCACCCACCTGCCTACCTCGATGCTCTGCCTAACACAAAGACGTTACCACAACTTTCTGTAAACTAACCTGCCTGAGCTAAGTTACTTGTAGCCACAGAACGAAAATCACCAAACAGGCAGGACTGCAAGCCACCAGACTGAACCCTGCATTTAGACTCTGCACTGCGGCTGGCTATACCTTACACCCTCCCCTCACAAACACACACACACACACAGTCCACCACTCTGTTCCTGTAACAGACATCCCGTCAGCCACGCCCCCCCGACCCCCGCTGCCCCCCGCTGTGCTCCGTGACTGGAAGACAGTCCAGTCCAGTGCATTATCACGTCGTCTCTGGCCAAGGTTTATAAATAACCTCCGAAGTAACAGCTGAGTGTCACATTAAGCTCTGAGCCCAGATCCCGAACCTTCAGTCTGCATGGCTGCATCTCCTTCCCCCACCAACGGCTTGCTAGGCTGGGCTCACAGGGAGGGGAGGGAGGGGGGGGAGGGGGGGGGGAGGGGGGGGAGGGGGGGGAGGGGGGGGGAGGGGGGGGCAGGGAACCCTGCGGTCCAAAGGGCACAGCATGCGGCTGTGTAATATCCAGATCCCAAGGAGAAAGGGCAAAGGGGTGTTCTGTATTTAGGAGAAAGGGGAGGTAGTGTGTGTATTGTGTGACTTGACCTTAACTACTTCATTACACCACCACTGCATGCATGCTTACTCAAGTATAACACTGCCAGCAAACATGACGCATTGACCAAAGTACATTTTGTCAACTCATCAACTTGTCAAAAGATAGGTAGTGCAAACATAGAATGTGGAACTTCACATGGATATTGTAGGCCAAGGCCAATTCCAAGTACGTTCACCATGTAGCCTATAAGACTTTAGATTGCAGTCTGCACCACTTTTATCCTAACAGCCCTCCAGACAACACTGGCTACTGTATTATGCTACTTCCTGTGTAGAACACATGCCCTCCCTTCTTCATAAAGGCTCGAGTCAGGGTTATGACTTCTGATGGTACATTAAAACATCGACAAGACTCAAACCAGTATCTGAACTGTTCACTACCTGGCTGGATCAAAGCCAAAGGTGATTTGTAGTGAAAGTTGATCATTTCCAGTGATGGATTGTGTTGTGTGCAGTCACAATCTGGGCGCTGGTGCTCCCAGGAATGATGGCCTGATGACACATGGACTAATCAACTAAGTAAGATCGAAATGGAATTATGCAAAGATCTGTGAAAGAGAGTTCATGAATTTATTTATTCATTTATTTCACACGTATTGAACCAGACGGGAGCCCAGCCGCGGGAGCTATGGGTGCTGGGGGTGCTGCAGCCCCCCCTGCTGACAACACCACCATTTAAAATGATATGACTTGAAAATCCGCGGCACCGCCCCACAACATTAACCACCGCCTGCCCCCTCCAGCACCACCCTGTTATAAAAGATGTTCCCGCGGCTGTGTGGACAGGTTAACGGAGAGCACACGTTTTATTTGCAGTACATTGACCTCGTTCTCGGAGCGCCTCCTGCCTGCGAAGGGCTTTAGGGCTATTTGCTCGACACCACCACGAGCCCACCCCGCCCCCTGGACACCCATGACATCATGAAGCGGCAGTCTAGCCTCTGCCTCGGGGAATTGGCCCATCCCCACCTCTGTCAGCTTATGTGTGTGTTTCTCTCCATCAGGATGCAGTGAGCCACATAACACACACCCCCAGGGCCATCCGGGTGTCGTCAACCCATCCTCACATCCTTAAAGTGTTTTATCTGTTCAGTCAGAGTGTGTGTGTGTATGTCTGTAAGGGGGGGGGAATGTGTAGGGGGGGGGGACTGTGTCGATCAGAGCTGTCCAACCCTTATTGTAACTAACCCGATTGAGCTTGTAAACTAGATCATTATGAGAATCAGATGTGCTGAATGAGAGTCGTAGGGAAAATCTTAAGGATGCTAGCTCTCCGGGAACAGGGCTGGACAACCCTGGCGTAGACCAAGGGTGGGGGATAGGAACCAGCTACTGTGGGACGCGTCCACCCTCAGATGCTGGCTGTGAGGCCGTGCTGGCGGAGGGAGGGGTAGGACCCTGGGGAACACAGGCCTGACGCAGCATACATGAAGGATTAGCAGCATTACAAAGCACTTTCATCATGCACAGCCTTGTGAGTTTAACCACGACCTTTCAGGGGGTCACATGATTTTACCCCTTAGGCCTTTCCACTCACTTCCCTGTTCAACTTTCAAACACAGTGGTGTCCCATGACAATTAATGATGATTGAAAGGTGCTTTGTGGAGGAAATGTAAACCAGACAAACTGGATGCCCGTATACTTGAGGAGGACACTGTCTGTGTTCGGCGTCTGCAGGGAAAAGGCTAGAGAAAAGCCAAACCCAGAGCCATTAGTCCCCCCACTGTTATCATTGTGGACTCCAAGGAGGCCTACTGATATACTTAATAGAAGTTCCCTTTGAATAGCACTGTCAGACACCAAAACCACACACAAACACACACATACAAACACACACAAAACACTTCTATCAATTGATGGAAGGACCGATCCCTTTGTAGTTACACAACAACCACCACCACCCCCCCCCCACAGTGCTTCAGCTAGGAGCTGAGAACTGAATTACCTGCTTGCTGTTATTATATGGGCCCAAGGAGGGAAGCCAGCACTTGAGACACAATCACAAGATGTACTGTATCTAATATAATCAACCCATTGTAGATGGATAGAATAGTAGAATGATACATTATTGAATGCTATACTGCACATGGGTTACATAGATAATCATGGAAACTGCCATTTAAATAGTTGAGGATAAGGCATTATCGTATTGGGTTTTCCAGCACAAAAGCAGTTGGTGTCGGAGAAGCAATAACAGTTCAAGTGGATGATTTTCTTTCTACGAACAGACTGCTCTTTTAATCTTCCATCCTATACAATACTAACAACTATTCCAGAGAGTTAGCTACACTGGAGGCTGCTTTGTGTGTTGTAGAAAATGAAGTTGACAAAGCACTGAGCAGACATTCAAACAAGAAGCCAGAAGGCCAGGGGGTTGGTTAAGATTTGTGTTTATTGATTTTATTGGCCACTACCTATGGGGGGGACGACTAACCACACATATTTATATTTTATGCTGCTATAAAAATCCAACTAACAAAATATTTCGAAACCTGCCATTGCAATGAGTATGAGTGAAGGTCAATAAAACTCATTCATATCGTCATATTCTCAGTCCTATTCCAGTAACCCTGCACCATAAAGCATTCAAAGCAGATGCTTTCCTGCAATGTCTGGATTCTGACTACATTTACCTGACAGGACGGCCGTAGCTGGAAAAAAGGGTAGGAGAAAACCCAGAGAACGGCAGAAAACATGCAGCTTTGAGCGGGGCAAACAGAAGACCAAATGTTCTCCCTCGGCCCTGTCTCCTCCCCTTCTGATGAAGCACCAGTGACTAGCAATCTGTTACTTCCATGTCATTGACTGGAACATTGGCTTGCTGGGTGGCTGAGAGAGTGAGGGCTGCAGACTGGAGCCTGACTTACAAGAGGACTATAGCACAAAGCCGTATCAATCAGAGAGCTCTGTGTTACAGCAGACGACAGCCCATGCCCTCGAGCCCACAGACCCCTGGCCAGAGAAGGTCAAAGGTATATCTTGTTACGGAACTAAAATAGTCCACAGCCGAATGTATCGAACCTAAATATAACATACTGGTGTGAAAAATCTATTTAGTGAAATCTATATGTGGTGAAACCCTGAAAATCCATTGACCAGTATTATTATAACTCTGCAGTACTCTGGCCACATCTGACTTAGCCTATATCTGATTTATATTTCCAGTGAACACCCAAATTCCTTGGACAATAAGAGTTTTTTCCAGCACTTGATTTGACGTGACACAATGTCTGTAATGACCGTCTCACGGCTGAACAGAGAGGGGAAGGTCCTTCTCTGGTGAGGTGCTTCTCCTTCCGCTCTCCACGATGGTAGAACGACCTCCGCGTCCACCTGCTCACCTCTCCATCCCTAACGCATCTGAAGGTCTGAGTCGACTTGAAATCGAAGGCCCGCACAACAGATGGATAACCTGTATTGGCCAAGTCATGACTTTGCTACTGTGGCGATGACATAGATAACGACAGTGGCCTTTTGCAACCTTGCGGAGGAGTGGGAAAACTATTTTAAGGTGGGAGGAGGTCAGTTTGGAACCCGAACTGGAGCAAAGGTCGACATTGAAAATGTCACCAATGAGGCATAAGCAAGAAATGGGAGGGAAAAAGCTTTGTGCAGCATAAACCTTAACCACACGCACACAAACAACCACCCACCCACACACATTTACATACATTACACATGTGCGCGCCTACCTCGCGCACGACCCCCGTCTTCACATGGGAGTTGTGGTTTTTGCCAGTGCTTCGCAGGGACTGACACATTGTGGCCGTGTGGCTGATCTCCGTGCCTCTGACAGCGTGGGGTTTTTCTCTGACCTCGTTGTGCTCAGCTGGTCTGCTAGCCTCAGTAAATCTCCAGCATGCCCTCCCCTCCCCCACGCCAACAACAGCCCTCTCCTGTCTGCCTGGCTCAGCGCTGCTCTCCCTCTCAGCTCACATACCCCAACCATCTGGCCCGGTAGACTAGGACGGGGCCAGGTTAACTGAGGGGAAATCGACTCATACCCTGCCTCTTTCGCTAGCTACTGTTTACAACAGACACACGCGCACGCTCACACCCACACACACACACACGTACACAAGATTGTGGAATGTTGGAGATTTTGGTACATGCATGCATGTTTTGCATTGCCTGCCTGCATGTCAGGACTCGGGACAGAGTTCGTTAGGGGTCATGTGTGTGTGTGTGTGTGTGTGTGTGTGTGGGGGCTATATTTAGAGTGACGGACCAGGTGTGTCCAATATGAGGGCAACAGCAGCACCTGGGCTCAACATAGCCGAGGGGGTGTGGCAGCAGCCAGTCCCTCACCTCACTTACACGCCACATTTAGCAGTTTCACACTGGGAGGATACAAATCCACTGTGTTTTGCACTGCTACACCAGACTCATAGAGGATTTGCAGAGCAGAGGAGAGTCACCCTCCCCCGCCCCCCCCTTCCCCCTCTCCAAAAAACTGAGCCAGGCTTAATACTCACTTCCATCCACCATCCTTTATTTATCCGTGCGGCCTCATCTGATCCCTTTCATTAGAAAACAAGAGCCGGAATGAAGTAGAGAGGAGGATGGTGGGAACATCATATTAGATACAGTGCACGGAGTTCATGTGCGTGTGTGTGAGGTCGGCATTATGTTGTATAATCACAAGGCTCAGGGAGAGTGTTAAATGTGGACATGGCCTGAGGCTCAGAAGAACGGCAGTCTGCTGGAGGGCGGCCATGCTGGCTCTCTGCCCCCGAGCCACCTTCAGTTTCCTCACCGCATGCCTCAGACATGAGGAAAAACAAGAGCCCAGCACCTACTCACCCACCTAGTCTACCGGCGTAAGGCCCATTTTCATAAGGTCGACTTTGATTCCCATCCGCACACATTCCTACCGTCCTATCCTATCAGAGCCAGACCACAGCCTACAGGCTCCGCCTCCCCGAGCCAGACAACAGCCAACAGGCTCCGCCTCCCTGTAAACAAACCGTTCATCTGAATAACAAATCCTGGAGTAATAATCCGGTGGGGAGAAGATGGGCTGGTTGAAGGGGGACAACAAATATTAATCATCCAACAAGAGGCTTACCCTTCATAAGGCTTAGGCATTAACTGGACAGATGAAACTATCCAATAGAAGTTAAATGGTTTACGCGTACCCACCCAAACATTCCGTCTTTACGGCCAGTGCACCTTCTGTGACTGAGCTGTTGTCAGGGACGGAAACACACGTGGCCTCAGTGTGGTGTCAAGCCGAAACACCGCTGACCACTACTCTGTCGTTTGTGTGTGTGTGTGTGGGAGATTTGGAATCCCTCCCTCTCCTCCTTCCAAATACCTTCAGGAGGGGACAGGAGCGAGGCCCCATATGCAGGAGGGGACAGGAGCGAGGCCTCATGCAGGAGGGGACAGGAGCGACGCCTCATGCAGGAGGGGACAGGAGTGAGGCCCATATGCAGGAGGGGACAGGAGCGAGGCCTCATGCAGGAGGGGACAGGAGCGAGGCCTCATGCAGGAGGGGACAGGAGAGAGGCCTCATGCAGGAGGGGACAGGAGCGAGGCCTCATGCAGGAGGGGACAGGAGCGAGGCCCATATGCAGGAGGGGACAGGAGCGAGGCCTCATGCAGGAGGGGACAGGAGCGAGGCCCATATGCAGGAGGGGACAGGAGCGAGGCCTCATGCAGGAGGGGAGAGGAGCGAGGCCCATATGCAGGAGGGGACAGGAGCGAGGCCTCATGCAGGAGGGGACAGGAGCGAGGCCCCATGCAGGAGGGGACAGGAGCGAGGCCCATATGCAGGAGGGGACAGGAGCGAGGCCTCATGCAGGAGGGGACAGGAGCGAGGCCTCATGCAGGAGGGGACAGGAGCGAGGCCCATATGCAGGAGGGGACAGGAGCGAGGCCTCATGCAGGAGCGGACAGGAGCAAGGCCCCATGCAGGAGGGGAGAGGAGCGAGGCCCCATGCAGGAGGGGAGAGGAGCGAGGCCTCATGCAGGAGCGGACAGGAGCGAGGCCCCATGCAGGAGGGGAGAGGAGCGAGGCCCCATGCAGGAGGGGACAGGAGCGAGGCCCCATGCAGGAGGGGAGAGGAGCGAGGCCCATATGCAGGAGGGGACAGGAGCGAGGCCTCATGCAGGAGGGGACAGGAGCGAGGCCCCATGCAGGAGGGGACAGGAGCGAGGCCCATATGCAGGAGGGGACAGGAGCGAGGCCTCATGCAGGAGGGGACAGGAGCGAGGCCTCATGCAGGAGGGGACAGGAGCGAGGCCTCATGCAGGAGGGGACAGGAGCGAGGCCCATATGCAGGAGGGGACAGGAGCGAGGCCTCATGCAGGAGGGGACAGGAGCGAGGCCTCATGCAGGAGGGGAGAGGAGCGAGGCCCCATGCAGGAGGGGACAGGAGCGAGGCCTCATGCAGGAGGGGAGAGGAGCGAGGCCCATATGCAGGAGGGGACAGGAGCGAGGCCCATATGCAGGAGGGGACAGGAGCGAGGCCTCATGCAGGAGGGGACAGGAGCGAGGCCTCATGCAGGAGGGGAGAGGAGCGAGGCCCCATGCAGGAGGGGACAGGAGCGAGGCCTCATGCAGGAGGGGAGAGGAGCGAGGCCCATATGCAGGAGGGGACAGGAGCGAGGCCCATATGCAGGAGGGGACAGGAGCGAGGCCTCATGCAGGAGGGGAGAGGAGCGAGGCCCCATGCAGGAGGGTGTAGGTTTGCCTACATCTCTCACTGCAGACCTCCCCTGCCTGGATACCAGTGCTCTCAATAAGATGGAAGCAGTATTTCAAATAGACAGGACGATAGAATAACTACACGGAATCCTGTTCTGTGTAAATGAGACACACTTTCAAAATATTTTCACGATTTCCAAAAATTATGACAACATTTATGCGGAGAGTGTAATGTTTATCCAAGTTCGCTGAGTTGCACTGAGTAGAGGATTCTGGAGAATTCCACAGCCTCTTCGAGAGAACATCACACAGCACGGCAGATCCGAAACGTTCAGAAGCAACAAACTACTTTCATTCATTCATATTCATGTAATAGAAAATATTTCTGCAACACCACCAAGAAGCTCTAATGTGATGAAACTGTACTGAGTCAGATGGCCCACTAAGGCTTGGTCAAACGGTCGGCTTTAAGGAATGCAGTTTGTGTTGGACGTCAGAGTTCCACCCATGCTTAGTCATCAAGGCATGGCCTCACATGAACTGTGCAGTGACTCTACACCAATTGTACCCATCTGTCACACATTAGCTCTTAGATGGCTTGGAGTTAACTGTAATCCTTCTGATTTCATAAATAAATAACAAAATATATAAGGTATATATACATATATATATATATATATTGTATGTATATAACAGTGTACATTATATACAGTCAATATACAGTACACTGTATACACTACTGTTTGTGTTGGGTTTGGTTTGGCCTCTGGGGATTGTGACTTGCCATCTCTTTGTCGGGCCACACTTCTAGCCTTACCAGAGACACCCAGAGAGATCACGCTGGACAGTCATCCTGGAAAAGCCTCTTACAATGTAAGGGGACTAGTCTTCTGAGTCATCTTGTTTTATCTGCATCAAAACCAAGCCTGCAAACTCCCACCTAACAAGGGAAAAAGCATGCTGCCCTCCATGGCAGAGTGGCCAGCCTTCCATCTCAGACTCTGGGGTAAGGAGGGGCCTCTCAGGGGTCACTGCCCGGCCAAGCCCAGCCCAGCCCAGCGACGACAGACAGACAAGACAGATCTACAGAACACGACTGACAGCTGGTGACCTAGAAAAGAAATCAGAAGTTCAGTCCAGACAGCTGTTAGAGGCAAATGCAAAAACACAGCCCCCTTATGAGAGGAATGTCAGGGGCCACAAGAATCCAGGGGCCCCCTGTGCCTCGCCTGTGCCTCGCCTGTGCCTCGCCTGTGCCTCGCCTGTGCCTCGCACGCAGGAGGTAGGAAACAAGGAACGCTGATCAGGCAAACTGGTTAAATAACCAGCAAAGTCCCATCAACATACAGCACGGTCCGGTTCTAATCGTATCAACTCTCTCTTCAAGGTTAACCGGGAGCAATTCTCTAACTGAAGTCTGATTTCCTCCAACACAGTCTCAATTACACAAGACTATGAGAACAAACTGAAAGGAAGACGTTGGGTAAATCAAGCAGAGCAGTCGACAGAAGTTCAGAGATGTTCTTCTTGGCAAGCAGGGTCTGCAAGACACTCAAGAGACACACAGCTCCCATGAAAACACCAAACCCTTCCGTCATTCCACATCTAAAGTAGACTACACTCAATCAGCTCACCGACTAGTGAAACAATCCCACACTGTATTGATCCAGAGTTGACAAGGCCCGCTAGTAGCTTTGTCAATATGACATAGAGGATCGGTCTACTAACACGCCAGCTTTCAGCAGGTTGACAGTGAGCAGACTGAACAGACACATACTCTGGTTTTAGTGGCATGAAGCAGTTTCACCATCCAGATCGCTTTTTTTTCGAGAAACATCCTGTTTCATTAAAGCTGTGCACATTTACTATCCAAGCCTAGCCATGAGAACCAAAACCTAATTACTGACAATGAGTTGTGTTTTATGACCTGTTGATTTACGATAACGATAGGCAGTTCTAGCGCGGGCGTCTGAGGGCAGAGTCAAAAGGACAGCAATATCTGCAATGAATGGTTATCACGGCCGCTGAGAGGAGAGTAGTACTGGATATGCTTTAGCGACTTTTGTCATTTTGTTTACTTTATTTAATTTGCTAACCAACGGAATATCCCTGACAAGAACAAGTCCTTTTATCTTGTGTGAAAGCCGTTTGACTGCATTCAAACTTATCTGATTGGCTGTAGTCGCTGTGGCTTCCTGTACATGCTCCAATGACACAGAGCACATCAGACCTGCAAGCCATGATTGTAAACGTTTGTTCAAGTTCACTGTCACCTCTATGCTTCACTGGCAGCCCCAGCGATAAGTAAATCAGATCTCATTGTACCTCAATGGTGGAATACCACAGTAAACACTACCTGCCAAAGGACCTCATTATATCCAGTATACATTTACATTTAGTCATTGAGCAGACGCTCTTATCCAGAACGACTTACAGTAAAGTACAGGGACATTCCTCCCAGGAAAGTAGGGTGAAGTGCCTTGCCCAAGGACACGTCAATTTAAACGGTCTCAGTGGTCACTCCTCCATTCATCCAAATCGACTGTCTCTCTACCCTGCCGTTCTCCTGCAGCCCTGCAGTCAGTCTCCTCTCCCGTATCAACTGCTCCAGATCAACACCCCTGTTAACACCTACGCCGGCAGCTTTTGAGAGACCTGCCCTTTGACCTCTACAGCTTGCACTGGTCGGAGGTCAGACAGCGGCGGTATCCCAACACAGAGCCTGACATGACAGAGCCGTGTCCCGCTCCTCGCCCTCTTGTCTCTGTGTGCTTAACGAAGGTGTCGACTGGGGATGAGGAGACCTCTGCAACTGGAGGAGGTGCTCTCGAGTGTCTCCCTGCCAAGCAGAGCTACCGTAGCGTGGCATGACGTGTAGCCCTCGGTGAGGACATGGGAGATCTGTGTCACAGAGCTTGACTTTGCTGAGCTGTGGGATTTGGCGAGTAGCACTGATGTCGAAAACGAAACGGCGAGTGTCAGAGAGTCACCTTGTGTTGCCATGGCTTTGCTGGCTAACCAGGCTATGCCAAATACCAGAGGAGACACATACATACTGCAAGGCTCTGTCAATGGTGTAAAGGCATGTGATGCTTTAGCATTACATCAAGAGGTGCCACGTAGTGTATCCATCGATACAGCAATGCTATGAAAAGTAACATCAACAGACATAAAGCAGCACTACAGGATTTCGCCCCTTTCCTGAGGAGTTGCACATACTTCCCTTTATGTGACTCGCAAAAAGGGTCCTTTCACCACAGTTCTGGGGCTTATAAATGTCACAATTTAGCGGTGTGCGTGTGTGTGGGTGGGTGTTCGTGTTTGGCTTTGTTTGTGCATGTGCACATGCGTACGCTATGCATGCGTGTGTTTGTGTGTGTGCATTTCAGTGGCGTTCTGGGGAATTTCCGAGGCGACTGATCGTCTGTCCACAACCAGAGAGCCACAAGCCACCTGAGACCCAGGGACTTATCCACCACGGGCCACCCAGAAAAACCAAGGATCTTGAACTAACTTAAAGGTCAACGTTATGGCACTGCAAACATAATGCTAAAGCCAAGCAACTGAAAAGGATGATCTGGATAAGCAGAGAAATGAATATACATGCATTAGTTAACTTAACCCTGAAGTGGGTTTCCTTCTTAAACAGTATTTTGAAGCACGACATTCTATACAGTACAAGCTGAAGTGAAGCATGTGTGGTTCTCTCACACTGCATACTATAGTATATATCATTGCAGGAAACCAGTGTCACCTTAACACTAGACTTAACATATAAATCTACACACGTGTCTGTTACAGGTCATTTTGATTTAATACTGGTCACTGTTGTCATTCAACTGAACAAATCGATCCTCAGCAATTTTAAGCTTTATTTGTATTGATTGAACTCCTGATTCAATTACCTTAGTGTCTGTCCATGTCAATTTGGACACACCTCTTGATCCCAACAATGTTTTCCTATCAGGTCCTTTTGTCATCTGTCTCACCACTCTGCCTGTCTAGCCTCATGTCTGTATTGGATTTATAAAAGGCTTGTATCGACCGTTATCTGTCAGGACAAAACTGCCCCAGAGACAAGTATAATGAAGACTTCTGTTTGTTGATAAACCACCTCTCATCTGTCACTGCATACATGCCAGTACAGAGATGTACAGCATATTTGAGTTTGCGATGGTTCATTTAGCATTTCAGTGCGGCCAAAATTGTCAGTGCTTAACTAATCCAAGCAGACAACACTTACTGAGGTTTGAACAGGAGAACGTTACTTCTGTTCTCCTGTTCTCCTTCTAGAGAGGAGCGCACATAGCTATCAGTTTCTGTATCACAGCGGGTATGGGGACCTGAACACCATGGCCCCTGACAATTTGAAGTAGACTGTTGAATCCCCCTTACATCTCTCTCCATCCCTGTGTCTTTGTCTTTATTTCTCTTATCTCCCAGTTGCCTGTCCCCCCCATCTTTTCACATACATATTTAACTGTACATTTGTGATGTACAACTTGCATGGTTCACTGCACCCCGTCTCCTACCCAGAGCCCCACCAACAGACACACTGAACACTACTTTCTGGGTTATCAGACACTTTTCTGTGTTTAATCATTCATACTTTAACTGCTTGCCAAAAGATGCCATTTAGATCTCATTGTATTGCAAATACTTTTAATCAATATTTGATTGTATAGCGTCTAAGACCGGCTTTTCAAACGTGACATCAACTCCAAACCAGAGGCTAGAGAGCTGCCCCGAGGAACACGGGTAAAGCAGGAGGTATCGTACAGACTAAGCTTGCTAAACAGGAGCTGCCTGCAGCAACCATGACCTAAGTGGATCAATATCCCCACCGTTCCACAAATCCTCACAGCCACTTCACATCAGGCTGTCTCTACGCCTGCACTGCGATCACGCACGACAGATAGCTCAAAACAAGGGATTAATGCAAAGAAAGACACGGCGGAGGAAAAGTCATGAGCTAAATCGAGTTAATTATAACTGTGACTTAGTTTAAACTAAGCTAAGCCATCAACATAGGAGTCAGAGAGCAAGGAGATCAATAAGATCTCCAAAGAATCAGGCGAAGTGAAGTGATAGAGGACCTGAGGTTTACTAGCCAAAGAGGCTTAGACCTAGACAATCATCTCTGCGACCAAATCATGTACAAACAGCAGATTACGAGGCACACCACAATGATGAAGAAACAATTACAAAACAAGCTTATTTTTCACATTTTTATCATAATCGTATTTCTGTCATAATTGTTTCTTAATCTGCCAGACATTTCTAAATATTTCCCCCTCCCCAGACATTAGGAAGCAGGCATGACCCAAATTTAGACGGAGAAAAACATACAAAGAAACACACACACACACACACACACACACACATACAGGAGTGTATGGCTGAAGTGGAGACGGCTAATCCTAGCATGTATGCGAGTGTGTACGTGTACATGTTTGTGTGGCCTGATACGCTAACATTCAACTTGTCTAACCGTGTATCTACAGAAATCTGATGGTGCTCTCATTTTCCTTTTTCTCTCACTGTCACCATTTCCTCTGTTTCTCTTTCAATGTCTTTCTGTCTTTCCACACAGTCTCTGTCTCTCTGTCTCTCTGTCTCTCACTCTCACTCTCGCTCTCACTCTCTCTGTCCGTCTCTCTCTCTCTCTCTCTCTCTCTCTCTCTCTCTCTCTCTCTCTGTCTGTCTCTCTGTGTCTCTCATATGTTTTAAATACCAGCAATTTCCAAATGTGATGAGCTGCCGCTGCAGATCCTTGGCTGTAAGCTTGTAACAGTTTTGAATGTGACGGTGGCTACTTTATCACCTCTCGCCTACACCTTCCTCTATCCAAAGGGAGTGTTTCTAAACATCAAAATACAGAGTACTCCAAATGCAGACCAGTCAATAAACCACCTAGGTGATACCATACACAACCTGAGGAGTCAGAAGAGAGCTGAATGTCAGTTGAACATTTATTACGGAACTGCAGGAGTCATGGTGTTGCGTTTAGCAAACCTGACCTTTGAGTGAACTACTTCCAGGCAAAGAAGCAATCTGACCTCTAATGCCTAAATGCTGTGGCTGAATTAACCTGAGGCCACATTTCAGCCCAGAACAAAAGGACAACACTGCAGCTACAACACCTCCAACAAATGTATCCCAAAAGGCCTGAAAATCTAGGAAAATGACTGGTCCAAGATTGAGATTCAATCTTATCGCAACTGACTAGAAATGTCCTTTTAGAAGTGAACTGCCACACCTGTTTGTTGGAGTGTGAACGTTCAGAAGTCAAGCTGCAATCCCTTGCAGCCCAGATTTCTTCTGGTGTTAAAAGAACCGAGACAAACTGTCCGCAATGTACAGTATACTGTTAAATAAATACAATCTATGAACAAAAAGCTGTGGAAAAATGAGACAACAAACATTTTCTTTTTAATTTCCACCTGAGTCATTCACTTTCCATAAAAATGTAGTCATTAGACACCCAGTCACACATGCACACCTACACACCCACGATTTGAGCTTTGCCTGTCATTCGGTTGAGAGCTTTCCCTCGAAAGCACTGGCTATTTCGGTTGTGTTTCAGAGATAATGCCAAAAGGACTTATCATATGTGGACGTCTTAGCGTCTGTAATGCAATACAGGCCCATCCTCTCTTCCCACTCACTCACTATTAGCTGAAGGCGAGGTGTGAAGGAAGATGGCCACCCCAGGGGCAGATGAGGCTTCATGGAAATGTCCAAGAGGTTAGACTGGGGTCATAAGGGTTTGAACTCACAAAAAGGAACAAGTGCACATGTGAACGATGTTGCCGGCATATGAAGCCCAAGCAAACATTTGAAATGGCTAATAAACACCTTGTTCAAACACAACTGACGAGGTTCAAACAGTGCTGCAGAGTTCAAGCACGAATAATGCTCCATAGATCAGTAGAAGGGTATGTTTGGAGCGTGTACAGTATGACTGTGGAGCCTGAGAGCTTCTGATCATGTGACTGGATTAGCATAAGACCAACGGTAAGGGGGTGGGGTCAGGGTGCCTGTGTCATCACATGCTTCCTGATCCCCTACTCTATACTAATGACTGACTCAGACCCGCAGAGTCATGCCCTGCCTGTTCCCATCCACAACTCTTTTTCTTTCTTTTTTTTACAAGTGCTTATCGCCGTGTCACACAACTTAGACAAGGGGAGATGAATACAGAAGGACAACAGGTCTACTGACAGAACCAAGAACAGCAACATGATCCACACATAGAACAAACGCTTTTGGGGAGTGTTTCTGTCGTGATCATGCAGCGTAATCCACTTTTGATACATCAACAGCAGTATTGGGAATGATTTCTTCATAACCAAACTATTTGTCCATTAGATGTCAAACACATATACACAGAATGTAATGCATTATTTCAAGATTTCATCATCATCAGAGAATGAAGTCCAAAAGTATAAAATATTTCCAATACATTTCTATGAATTTCCAAAGGTTAACATTCAGAAAACCTTAGAGACCTCCCACATTTGACACTTAGCCTTTTTACACTAGGTAATTAGATGGAAGTTTCACACTGTAGAATCCCTATGGACTCCTACACCTGTTACTCCAGTCCTCCTCCTTCCCAACCTCCACCATGAGATCACTCTACACTCCAGACACTAATGATTGTACAAAATTAATCTGGGAACCTTGTCTCAGATCTACGTCACACAGGAGTCTTTAGCTCAGCCTTAAATTGCGTCTGTTGTATGAAAAAAACAGTAACTAATCACCAACAATCCAGTAATCCATCTTTTAAACATCTCATTTACCAATGCAACAACTCTTCACCACCTCCCAGTCTCTCAGCCCCCCGTGGTCATGTTGGCAGCAGTGAGAGGGGAGACATGTGGGATCCAAGCGCAACAAATGGGCATGCTCTGGACACATGGCATGGCAACAGACACAAGCCTTAAAGCATTGGGTGTCCCTGTCCCTGTCCCACCCCCTGTCCCTGTCCCTGTCCCACCCCCTGTCCCTGTCCCTGTCCCACCCCCTGTCCCTGTCCCTGTCCCACCCCCTGTCCCTGTCCCTGTCCCACCCCCTGTCCCTGTCCCTGTCCCTGTCCCACCCCCTGTCCCTGTCCCACCCCCTGTCCCTGTCCCTGTCCCTGTCCCACCCCCTGTCCCTGTCCCTGTCCCTGTCCCACCCCCTGTCCCTGTCCCACCCCCTGTCCCTGTCCCTGTCCCACCCCCTGTCCCTGTCCCTGTCCCACCCCCTGCTCCTTCACTCTCTGTGTCAGTGTGACTATCTACTGGGACAACTTGTGCAAACGAATGCATGTCGCCGGAATGCCACTGGACTGCCAAATACTCTTTTTGCGTCAGCACCAGTGGACATAGCAGTTTCCTTTTAATTGACTGTAGACTTTCGGCTGCAGGGTTAAAATCAGCAAGTCACAAGGGTAAGAACACAATAGATTATGGATTCTCCTTGACTGTTTGTTTAACACTTGTTTTAAAACAGGATCCTCAGATGAGAGAGAGGACACAATAAAGGCAGACAACATGTAAACATTGAGATAAACAGATCTTAAAGAATATACGAGAAAGATGGTTTGAAGAACAATACCTCTATGTCACACTCACACAAGAAAACCCAAAGCACTTAAAATAGGTAGACAATGTATCATGAGTTGTGATGACTGTTCAATTTGACCAATGCTTTAAAAAGCTACAATGATGAGCAGACCAAACAGTCAATTATGAAGAGATTATGATCAAGCCTCTAATGCAAGCAACAACAGCATCAGTCATCTACCTTCTGTCCATGAGATGTCTCTACCAGTAGCGGTTTAATGATGGTTTGGTGACTTCAAAGGGTTTATTAGTTTTCACTTTACCTCTTACATGAAAGATGCACACCCACCGATGAGGTGAGATGAGGTGCAGTAATTACTTTCTTTATATGAGTTTATGGATATGAACATCAATGTCTTAACCTATTGGGGTTAACAACCCACATCTTAAGAATCTTTTTCTGTGTAGTGACATCAAAGCTCTGTGACATTTTAAACACGTAAGGAAGCGGGAAAACCAACGTTTCAGAGATATTTCATTTATCCAAAAGCCGACTGTGGGGGGCGACCCTTGTTAGTTGCAGACAGCAATTATTGGCGACCTTTTAGGCTACAATGTTCCTACAACCAATATGAGTCAGTCTGCAAATAGACTAGATGCCTATGCTGCATGGCGTATAACGGATACTAGTAATCATGAATACAGCGATGCAGACTGTGACACCTAAAGACAGATGGACGTGTTCATGTTCTCATTGACAAGAATACGTTGTTAGAACAGACAACATTCTGTGTTTTTTTCATGCTCCAAAGCTGCAATTGACCGAGTAAATAGAATAAATTAAACAATTACACGAGTCTATGCAGTAAATAAAAAAATTGCAATTTGGAAGAAATTGTGTCACGTTAACTAAATACAATTTGCTGATATGGAATGACACATTTCTAGATACATTTTTTTCTAGATAAGTATCAATTATAATGTCGAGCCTAACTAACAGGACGGCGACCCTGCGGAACTGCCACAAAAATGTTTGTGCTTGCACAATGTTTGTTAATAAATACATGACAAATCAATTATTAATCTGTCTTTAATGCATTTCATCCCTTATGTATTTAACATTACCAACATTTGGAGATTTAACTTTCACCTGTTAACTTTTTCAGTTAAAGGCAACAGTCTGTGGGCCTTTGCATCTCTGCACTCACCAAGCTTGTCGTTGCCTATTGCAAATAATAACAATGTCTTAATTTATAAGTCTAGATCAACTGAGTCTAACAGTGAATTGAGTAGTGAATAGCCAGGGGGGCTTGGTTGACAAGCGAGGATTACAGTTAACTCGTGCAGCCTGTTGATTCAATAGGCTTCAAGAAAAAGGCGAAATACATCCAATGACAAAGTCATCAAAAAACAGGACTGACAATAACTGACAAAATAAACTATTATATATGAGGTTTAAAGGTTAAAGCTCAACCATAGAGGTAGGGTAGGTGGGTTGGAAAGCGAACCGCTGCCGCACAACCCTGAGCATAGTTTGTTTACAGAGCGCTGTCAGAACATTCTTTCGCAATAGAAACCATCAGCACAAATGGGACTCCTCCAAAACATCAAATAAGCATTCAGCCTACCTTGTTGAAACGAAGAACTATGTTGTCTTTTGTAGATAAAAGTGAAGGAAAGCTCCGTAATTTAAACGACCTAGAAATGCAACCTCTCTCCGATCTCCAGTTAGTATTAGTAACAGTTCGCTACGCAGTTATCTCTCTCTCTCACTCTCTCTCTTTCGCTCTCTCTCGCTCTCTCCGTCTCTCTCTCTCTCTCTCTCTCTCTCACTCTCTCTTTTGCTCTCTCTCTCTCTCTTCCACCCTCACTGTAGCTCGCTCCGCGCTCGCTCGTTCGCTCTGTATACCAACCGCCCACTTCCGGCGCTGTCTGTAGATGTAGGTGAAGTTAGTATGCTTTTTATTTAGAATGGATCGCAGAAAAATCTAATTGAATAACTTTCGTATTGTAAAACAACGATAGCCTACTTTTGATGAAACGAATGTACAGATGTTTAAATATTACAAAACAATATAAAACGTAGCTAACCATTATTTAAACGTAGGCTATAGCCTAGGCCTATATATATGGAATGTTATTATTCATATATTTTAGATTCGACCAATTGTATAATGGTATAATGGGTATGTTGTTTTTCTTGTCGTTGTTGTTTATTTTGTTTTTATGTCCATTAATCTATTAAGCAGAGATAACATCATAGCTGTTCCCTGGAAACAAGCTGTATTTTTTGACCATCAACCCTCTTCCAGTCATATGTCCAAGAAAGCGTATGAACGGCCCAAAGCCATTCAGAGAGGCCTATAGGCTACTTATTTCATGTTCATAAAAGCCTGATTGTTTTAGTAGCCTAATTGACTGTATGAAAAGAGAAAATTGCAGAAATAAAACATTCCGTCACAGGCGAATCCACACACGAAATTCGACCACATCCATCAAATGATTGTGACTTATGTTAACATTCTTTAAATATTAAATATCTCTTGTTGTGGTGGACCATAGCGACATACGGTGGCGAATACGTTGTATTGTCTCTTCACAGCGGACTGATCACGGAGCAAGTTCACCCTGCAAAGCCGAAACAGGTTAAAGATCTGCAAATAGCTTCAGGAATGAGCAACTAATAATACATGCAGTATCAACATAGTAGAAAAACAATGTCAGTAAGCATTAGAAACAATAAGAGTAGGAAATACTCTGCTACAAATATCGATGTGAAATTGAGCAACATAACTGGGGAGAAAAAACGAATGTGGGTTCATTTGATTGATATTCCATAAAGACATAAACATCAGGCAAAGAAATATACATTATTCATGACGCAGTATCTCCTATCTCACGTCCTTTCACCACATGCGGGGGATCACTGTGTCACCAAACACCCTGAAAGGTGTCAGGATCAGGAAGACGAGGATTCAGGATAAACAGTCAACTGTCACGACCCAACAACTGAGGAGCAGAAAACCAACTCCTCCCAGGTGGTGCAGAGGAGTGAACCCTCTCCCATTTGTACCCACTTCTGTAAATTCTTACAGCAAGGCACCTACGCACACACACACACACACACACACACACACACACACACACACACACACACACACACACACACACACACACACACACACACACACACAAACACAGCCCCATGTATCATGCCACCTCATTGCACTCCGTTGAAGCTGAATCCATTCTCCAAACTGATTGGCCTGCAGCCAGGCTGGAGGGGTGACAGTTACTTCCTAAAAGAGCCGAGTCAGCAGCTGCTGATGGTAAAAGCTGTGCATTTCCACCCCCCCTCATCTTCTCAAGCCTGGCAGGGCAGCATGTGTGTGGGGTGTAAATATTGTAAGGAGGAAGAAGGGAAAATAACCAGGGGCAAAGAGAAGCGAAAGGAGGAATGTGATGTATCAAAATATGCATATGCCCAGTCCCTGTTTATCTTATGATTGTAATCCTATAAAACATGAAAAAGTAGGTCACTATAAGAACGATCAGATTTTCTATACGTTTTCTTCGATTAAATATTAGCAAAGCCTGTGTTATAAAGGTACTACGATGCCTCCCGTAGTGAATGCGTAGAAAATTAGAACTCGTATAACGATCAAAACAGAAGGAACAAGTAGAAGGAGAGTAGAAGAGACTAGAAGCAGACAACCTGGATAAACAATAGAATCAGGAAGACAATAAAAGGATTCATCAGCATTTTAGTGTTTTTCATTTGGTCTGACACAAGCTCTTTATTAGTGCCAAAAAGAACTGTGTTGGGCAGCACTGGGCTAATGAGGAAACCTGTCAGATTAATTAACTCTTGATCCAACCAATGATCATTCATCGAGGTGTCATCCAAATCTACTCCCAAGTGTTAGGATGTTAGTCTGAAGCACCGCTTCAGTGATGTCACCAGAAAGAAAATACAAAATCCTAGCATACGCATACGCAACACATTGAGATGCTATCATTACCTGCAGGCCAAAAATAGATAACTTATTTACACTGATGACACAACCCCAAATGGTTTATTAGATAAGTGTTGGATGTTTTTATTATATTTTAGTTCAAACCAAGAGTAATAACAGCATCATTTACAGAAAGCTTTTTACCGTTACATACAGATAGACAAAACTCATTACAGAAGGGATATGTGGGAAATAGTATGAGGCAAGGTGTTTAATCTCAAAACTGTTCACAATTGATTTGTTTAAATAACACAAAAAGACAAGTTCACATTTAAGATAATATCTAAAATAATGAAGTCTTCCAAAAGTAATTCATACTTTATGTGTTGTATTTCATGTAATCAGATATCAGGCACTTCAAATGAAAAAAAAAGTTATTCATGTAAAATGGCAAGTGCTATTCACTACTGAAACAAATGGAGGTGGCTTCAGCACCACTGCATATTTGTCAATGATATTACAATCCAATACTCTCTCTACCTGCTGCACGTGAGACACAATAACAAGGTCAGTTAATGATGAAGTCTATTTTCACACCAGAAGAGAAAAGAAAACCTTTCATTTCA
The DNA here is from genome assembly GCA_903064625.1 of Mallotus villosus. Classification (NCBI taxonomy): domain Eukaryota; kingdom Metazoa; phylum Chordata; class Actinopteri; order Osmeriformes; family Salangidae; genus Mallotus; species Mallotus villosus. Next base: position 1,218,757 of record CAEFZP010000199.1, on the reverse strand, counting down.
TAGGAACGACCTTTATAAGAGACTGAAATTGGCCAATTTAGTTTGTCACTTCGGTCCTTATCTCCTTATTTAATGCATCAGATAGCTCACAACATTGGGGTTTCTTTGTGATACACTGTTCTAAAGAGCAATTCAGGAACAATGGTAACTAAATCTTTAGATACCCAAACACAAATAGCACATTTACATTTACAGACAAGTGGACTACACAGATACAAATAAATGGACTACAAAAAGATCAACCTTGAAATGCCACAGAGAACATTATAGCAAAGTAAGAATAACATTGTCTTTTAAAAACTGTGATTGGACAATAACAATCCTCCTGATTGGACATTCTTGTACAAACAAAAACTCAGGATATTTAAAGAAATGAAAACTATATGAAAACAAAAATATTTTTTTTCAAAAATAAGATCTCAACAAAAAAATCTTACAGGTAGAATTATATTATACCACTCTGAAGTATAAGGGGGCTACCGGTTTATGCCTAAAAACACAGTAATAGTGAAATATCCTATGATTTTATTATCAGCATAGTATGCAGCAATGCGAGGTTGCACAGACAGAGTCAAAACTCTTGCCTAAAATCACATACGTGTATGATACAAAAGTCAGTTGGAACAGAAAAGAAAGGTCGAAACCGAAAAAGCAGAAAGGTTTCCCCGTCACGTTACCAAACGTTCTCTTTACATAGGAGACGCCACGTCCGAGCTCAACTCCATATCCAGAGTCAAAGACTCTGAAAAGAAAAAGTCAACAGTGGCCATTAAGATACTAGTTTTAAACACAACATGTGTAAGAAAACATGTGAGAGTGTGTCTGACATGTGTGTGTGTGTGTGTCACGCTCTATCGCTCACCCATCTGTCCAGGGTTGACCTCCACCTCGTTATGCATGAGGGAGTCCAGGGTGCGTGGGGACATGGGGAACAGGTCGCTGGTGTTTCCTGAGTTGGTGCTGTAACAGAGCACAGTGTGGGGAGACGGTGAGAGAGAGACACCTTACCTCACACACACACAATGGAACACATGCTTTCAAGGAGAGGTCTATATGTCTACACACACACACCCAGACCCATGCTTACGACAACTGATTAGCGAATGGTGAGCATGTCAACAACAGTTATGTCCATGGCATGTGGCACAGAGGTGATGCTGCACATGGCCTGGTGCTGATTTGGCAGTGCTGAGTATAGAACATTCAGTGTGATGCGTCGGCCGTGTGTGAGTATGTCAGAGTACAGTGGGATATGGAGGGTCGTGGATGTGAACGGCTAAAGAGAGAAACGGGTGTGAAAGAGAAGGAAGAGTAGTGACGGGTGAACAGGTGAAGCTACACTTCTCGGAGGCAGAACGGAGTGCACATATGAGTATGACAGGTTAGTGTTAATATCATTGAATGCAAAACACAATCCTACACAATTCATTTGACTGTAGAAGGTGAAAGTAAACTATCAACCAGGGATGAGAGATCTCTACTCCAAACGGAAATCCAAATCACACATACACCAATTAAGCAATGTGTCAAGATTGTATGAATCTCCTCAAATTCTCCCAGGTTGGCAGGCCAAAGACAGAAATAACACTGTAGTTTACAAGCCGTCATCATGGATGACTACAAGTGTTGCTATTAGACAACAGGAGTGACAGCGGAGAGAACTATATGATCTACAGTCGATTTGGTATTTGTCTTTTTAAACTATTGTATGTCACTTGCGTTACTTACGCTACTTGTGTACAGCCTGTTTAACCGGCAAATTCCCCAAGGGGATGAATCAAGTACCTATCCATTTATCAATGTATCAATCTATCTAGATGTGATTGGAAGAGAGAGCCTCCCAGACCCAGAGGAAGAAACCCGAGCAGACGACTGGATGAACCCGAGGTTAGAACCGAGGAGACAGAGGTGAGTTGGGAACAACACATGAAGGGGAGGGGTTTAAGGTGAGTGGGGGGGGGAGAGGGGGGGTCTATCTCCCCTGAACAAGGACAAACAAAGGAACACGACGCCCTAGAGATCATGCCACCTCCCTCTGCGCCTACCCAGGGAATCCGCTTGAGAGCAGATCGCTGTCCGGAAAGTCCAAGAACACGGAGGGACACCTACGGAGACAGGTCATGTTCTCACTGAGCATAACAAAAAAAAATGAAGAAAAAAAAATATGTAAAGAAATTAAAACTATATGAAAACAATTCTCATAGGTAGAATTATATTCTACTACTCTAAAGTTTATGGGGGCTACCGGTGGATGCCTAAAAACAGTAATAGTGAAAGCACTTCCACGGAGCAGCCTGCACAGAGCCCCTTGGAGCCGCAGGGCCTGGCTCAGCCGAGCAGGTCACTTTCCAAAGGCCCAACACCTCCACCACCACCACCCCTCCATCTTCATTCTCCCTCTGTTCTCACTGAGGAACTGAAATTCTACTCCTGCTAACCACTCCTTGAGGCTGTATGTACCATCTGGGTACTCCTGTTTGTCCCCTCTCCTGGGGACAAACAGTCCTCCAGAGCACAGAACGCTCTGGGCCCCATCCATCTCCGGGCCCCATCCATCTCCAAGCTCCCCCCCAACCACTACAAAACAACACAAAGAAGTTGTGGAGGACATTCAGTGATTTGGGCTGAATGGAGAATTTACACAGAAATACAATACTGCTTTGTCTAAATATCTTCTGTAGGAGGACATATCTAAAAAGATCTCCAGATGAAATTACAGTGACCTGACTGAAGGCCACTGAGTAACATTAGAAGGCATGACAGCCAAGCGGGCATCTACTCCCAACAGATACTTACGGGGTCACACAGATGAACTTCGTCTTCAAGTATGGCTGGGTGGCTGTTTGGAGAGAGAAAAAAAAGTGTGGGAAAGGAGTTAACTCCTATGGTAAGAATTTTCATATGTAATCATATCATTCTGTTCTTCTCCATCTAGGTATCATTCCCATCATTGCCAGTATAAAAGGGAAGACTCACTACTCATGCCGTCTCCGGTTTCAGTCTCGGGCGTGGCCTCAGAGCGGCAGTACTTCCCGAACGCCTCCTCCTTGGGGATCTCGGGGAACAGGTACACCAGCGGAGACACCAGGATGTTGGTGGCGTCCATGATCTTGTAGCCCATGATGATCTCGGCGAAGGACATGTTGTTGAGCTGTTGCTTGGTATACGGCTCCACCGACTGGATTTGGGTCTTCCCTACACACACCACACACACAGACGCGGGTCAGGAAAGCCCCATCAGCCGTACGGAACGAGCCGACCGAGGAGAGGGTGTTCGGTGCTCCTCACCGCTGATGTCCTTCTCCACCCAGGTGAAGGTGATGCCTCCCTCTTTGCTGCTCTCACTGAAGCGCAGCAGGAAGGTTCCAGGAGGCTTGGGGCTCAATATGGCCCTCTCCCTCTCCTTACTGATGAAGCCCAAGATGTACCTGGTGGAGAGAAACAGAGGCAGACAGACGGACGGACGGACAGACAGACAGACAGACAGACAGACAGACAGACAGACAGACAGACAGACAGACAGACAGACAGACAGACAGACAGAGTGGGGAGGGGGTTATTTGTCTGTTATGCATGCTGTTCCAGGTTAAGGGATACTGACCTCAGGGAAGTTATTGGATCTCTCCCTATTTCCCTCTCCCTCTCCCCATTACTGCTTCACCCTCTGTGTCTGTGAACTTTTCTAAACTTAGATCCTCACCAGCGTTTCCAGTGAGCTATAGTGCAAATAAGCTAGAAGGGGGAACATAGCCTGAGATTAACTCTCACCCTTCATTCCACAAAGCCAGGATGAACTTCTTCACCAGGTCTATTATGTTGTCCAGCCACACCCAGAAGGAGAAGCCTTTCCCAGCCATGTTTTCCTGAGGGGGAAAACAAAAACAGAAGCCAGGTTCATGTCAGTTCGTCTGACTCGTTTCCAGTTGATTCGGTTCCATAAAGCCGGTTCAATTGAGTTCATGCTCAGTTACCATGGCAATAGCCTGTGTCGTTACTTAGCCAGAAGATCATGTAACCCTGACCAGACAAACCCACAGACCTTCTGGCGTTATGCTATATTTTACTTTATTAACCACTATCGATCAAAAATGTACATCTATAGAAAATCTACATAAATAAATACAACATTTACTGGCCTACGAATTAATCATATGGTAGTTTGTGATAAAATGTCTTGATCTAAATTACCCCAATATAATGATCATAGCTACATAAACTAATAATGTATTGATTCATAGTATAGGTTTGTATGGACCTGCTTCAGCCCCGAATGATTTGTTAGGTTAATTTGGGACTTCAGTTTCGGGACTTAAATACCAGCTTTATTTGAGCGGGCTTAAGGAGCAAGCCACAGGAGTACAATGGAGAACAGAGGACTGGTTAGGGTGTAGACCTACTTTACAGAACTTGGCCCAAGTGATCTGGCATCCGGAGAAGTTCACACAAGGCCCTGAATCAGAGACAATGCACACAACAACAACAGATAAGTGAACTTGACACCACACAGTCAGTGCCGGTTTGGAGGCTGACATTTGTCCCAGCTGGACAGGCTGGAGGACAGGACTGTTCCTCTGACTCACCCAGCAGTTTCTCAGCCAGGGTGGTGAGCTGCTCGATGGTCAGGCCTCTCTTGGTGGTGGAGGAGAACTGCCAGCTCAGCACCTCGGCCACCTGGTCCCACGTACCCACCGGGGGCTTGGTGAAGAAGTTCACGTTCTACGGGACAGGAGACAAACATTCATCATGGTAATGGTCACATCTGGCACTCAGGGTGAGTGAAGGAGGAAGGGTGGTTGTTCCTCCACCAGAGGGAGCTGTGCTACCTTGGGGTGGTTGGTGAGCATGTTGTACCACAGGATGGAGGCCCAGGCGTTGGGCATCTGGCAGATGTTGGAGATGACCACCACCGGTAGGGAATGAGTCTACGACACGAGAGACAGGCACATCACGATTAGTCAGGTGCACAATAATACCCCCCCCCACCCCACCTTCTCCACACACGAGACTAACATTCAAATGTTGAACAGATGTGAAGCAGAAAAAAACCCAACAGTGACATTTATCAACTACCAACTGTTTCCTCTCTTCTTGAGCGAGAACAAGCCAGTGTCCCTGCCAAGTCTCATATGAATGCTCCATAACCCGTTTGTCCTCTCCAGTGTGATAAAGACCATGACTAATCACTGTGTTCGTGCTGCCAGCACAGTGTTCAAATCAACACACACTAGTACTGTCCTCAGGGACCTGACCGCCTCGGTTCTTCCTGTGCACAGCAGGTGGGCGGGAGCACAGCCACAATGGAGGTGCTCAGGGATGGGGGGGGCGGGGAGGGGGGGCTGGATGTGTGTGTGTGTTTGATGGGGGAGTGGGCGGGCGCTGAGTGGGTGGCACATAGCTGATTAACAAGAAGTCATCTCTGGGCATGCTCCACGGGCTGGGTGGTGGAGAGGGGAGCGTATGGGACGGCTGGGTGAGAGGACGGGGAACAGCAGGAACCAGGGAGGAGCACCCGCTAATCTCTCGTTAGGATGCTGAAGAGCGAGCTGCTTCACTGGAAGCCGTGGGCAGCGTGGTGAGTGTCGAATCACTGTCGTCTATCGGCTCGCTGCGCTCGCGGCAAAGTATTATCAAACGCTGTGCAGTTCTCCGAACTGATTGCGTTTTCCCCGCATGCAGAGTGGGCAAGTACGATTCACGCTACGCTCGACGGTTCTTCAGTAAACGCCCGGTGACAGAGTAGCCCGCTGTCGCCAATCAAGGCTCTCACCTCCAGGTCGATCTTCAGGCCCTGATGGTAGACCTCCGTCTCGAAGGTGATGAGGTGGAGCTCCTCGGTGACGATCAGGGAGGCCTGTGGACGACAACCAAGCTCAGACGGCCTCGCAGACAGGACCCTCGCCGATGGTTACTTATTATTTCATATATATCTTATATAGCGCTTTCTCTAAGTACTCAAAGTCGCTTTACAGAGTCCAGTATTCATTCAGACACAGTCTTACTGGTGGTGGTGGTGAACTACAACTGTAGCCACAGCTGTCCTAGGGCAGACTGACTACCAATCAGCGCCTACGGCCCCTCCGACCACCACCAATATTCATTCACATTCATACGATGCATGTCTTTATGATGGTTAGGGAAATCGGAGTACCCGGAAGAAACCCACGCAGGCACGGGGAGAACATGTAAACTCCACAAAGAAAGGACCTGGAGCGACCGGGGTTCGAACCAAGGGCCTTCTTGCTGTGAGGCGACAGTGCTAACCACTGAGCCACCGTGCTGCCCAAGTTAGAAGAGACCTAAACGCTGTCTGGAGGTGGTAATGTGGTGCAAAGGGGATACTCACGTCACTGTTGGTCCGGCCTCCGTTGCCACACCTCTGCTCCCTCAGGGTCTGGAGGACACAGGGGGGTATTGATCATGAACACAGGGGGGTATTGATCAGGTCCAGAAGGACAGGGTGCGTGTAATGTACGGGATGTGGAACTAGGGCCCAGACTCTGTCCCTCACCAGGTGTTTGAACTCTGCCGACAGGCTGCCGTTGTTGGACTCTTCCATGTTCATGACCTTGGTGTTGGTGCCCAGGATGTTGAACTTCCTCGACCTACCACATGGTGGAGAAATCAATCAAAACGTTTCTGTGCCTTCACAATAAAAGTCTGATTAGAGGTTTACGAAACTGACAGTGAGTTTCTGATGCAGCTGACAATCACTTACCCTCGAATAGCAGCCACATCACCAGACTCCCTATATTCAAAAACAGACGTTTAATGATCTTCTACAGAACAACATTGTGTATGTATATTGTATATTTTAGCTTTCTGGATGATCAAGACAGAGGTACAGCTAGCTGTTTGGAAAACGTACTTGTCAATGCACACTTTTATCTTCAACTGGTAATTCAACTCAGGGAACTTCACAAGTAATCTGAAAAAGGAGATAACAGTTTTAATATGGGTGCATAGCAACACGATAGTTCATGTGATAAGATATAAATGAAACAGCTCATTTCTCACCTGACTTTGTTGGTGAACTGCACGCCTGTCTTTATGACCAGGGGTCGGTCAGGGTGCATGGGCATACACGGCTGTCTCTCCACCACAAAAGCACTGCAAAAGCCAGATCACATCCATGAAAAACTCATAACAACATCACACTATTTCATTCTGTTTTGATTTGATGATATCCATCTCTGGAAATGTATAATATCTAAGCCCTGATATTGCAGAGTAGTCCAGGCCCACACCTCTTCATGAGGTTCCTAAACAGGTCAACGATCTTCTCCTCCAGAACGGGCCTGTGCTGGATGATGGGATCCCCCTTGTAGGAGACCTTCTGCTGAAGCTCCTCCAGCTTCTTGATTTGCTGGCGGATCTGGAGCTGGGACTCTGCCAGGGACGTGATCCTGAGCGCAGAGACAAACAGGAGAATCATCTTTACAGTGCAATGTGTCAACTATATGTGTTCTCCTCATGTGCATCTTGGTAAACCACCACAGGAGCTAAAGGGGGGTGGGGGTGCATCTTGGTACACCACCACAGGAGCTAAAGTGCATCTTGGTACACCACCACAGGAGCTAAAGTGCATCTTGGTACACCACCACAGGAGCTAAAGGGGTGCATCTTGGTACACCACCACAGGAGCTAAAGGCATCTTGGTACACCACCACAGGAGCTAAAGTATCTTGGTACACCACCACAGGAGCTAAAGCGGGGTGGGGGGTGCTGTGAGGAAGAGGGGGGGGACTGGGGGAGGTTACCATGTCTCCAGGCGGTCCAGGCAGATGTTCGGTGGTCCTCCGATGCAGGCGATCTGTTGCCTCCTCTTCCAGTCGGCCAGCTCCTCGTCCGTCAGGTTCTTCTGCACAAAGTCCATGGCCGACAGCAGCCCTCCCATCTCCGTCACGATTTGCTGAAAACGTGAGGCAGACGAAGCGAGTCAGTGGAGCCTGTGCTGAGCCTGCGCTGAGCCTGCGCTGAGCCTGCGCTGAGCCTGCCCTACGGAGGCTCTCTGAGGAGGTCCAGGGGACATACCCTCCGCAGCTGGTCCAGGGCGCTGAGCATCTGCTCCAGCTGGGCCATCTTCTGCCTGGTGGCTGCGGCCTGGCTGTTCCCATTCAGGTCCTGGGACAACTCTGAACACAACAGGAAGTGGTTAAGAGGTACGCCCCTAACTCAAACCGAGGAGTTCGACTGAGATGATAATAACAACTAGTAATACTGAATTAATCTAGCTTTCAAAGCAACGTAGAGCTGGGGAACCAGCGACCTATTGATCTGCAGTCAAAAAGTCTGTAACCCTGAGCTATAGACTTGTTATCCTCTGCATGAGAGATCATGACAGGGAGTTGAAGGGAGTAGAGGGAGAGGCCCACTGAAAACACACATCGCTTGAACGGGAGACAGTAGAGGAGGGCGTGGTCAGGTGGGCCTTACCCCCTTGACTCTTCAGGGTCTTGTAATTGAAGTCAAAATCGTCCTGCAGGTTCTCCAGCATCTTCATCTTCTGCTCCATATCCTGAGGACGAGAGTCAGATGTGCTGTGTGACGATCCTCTCTACGAGACCCTCCACCATCCCGCCGCCTCCCCCCCTTCCAGACCAGACGCCCCCGCGGGTGTCTCACCTGCACCCTCTTCCTGATGTCCTGCAGGTTGTGCTCCAGGATCTGCTGCTTCTCAGTCACCACCGTCCCAGACGGGTGGGCCGCCGTGCCATCCTGCACGGAGAACACAGGCTCGTCAACACCCACCCCCAAAAAAACGGATTGGACACTAGGGGGGGAAAATTCAGTCTTCTAGCGAATCGAATCTTGAGGTACCAAAAGCTTCCCACCCCCAATTGGACACCCATAAGTGCGGCGGCTCCGGTACCTGAGCGGCCGTGGTGGCGGTCTGGAGCAGCCTCTGTTCCTCCCACAGGCAGCGGGCCACGATGCGGGCGATCTCCATGGGCTTCTCCAGGTACTTGCTCTGCAGGTGCTGCTTGATGCGTCGCAGGTTGTGCTGGTAGAGCACGTTGTTCTCCTGCAGGAAGCGGCTGTACTGCTGGTCGATCTCGCCCAGGAGGTTGTGGAACACCAGGGTGGCGTGAGACTCCTTGTTTGCGGCGTAAGCCCTGCGGAACGGAGGGAACGCTGCCAAATGACTACCCGCACTTCGATTTGGTTACGGGAACACTTGGCTATTCATTGATGCTGTATACAGACGCAATAAACAAAGTAGAAAGATAAGGTTATCTGTGATATTCTTATATCAATATATTTTTTTTAAAATCGAACAGAAATTATATGAGGAACAAGGATACGCTGAAAGTCCCTGATGCTGACATCCAGTCTTAAACTATTTTTGTCTTGGCTCATTTAAATTAGCCAGCAATAAAGCAAGACCCATATGATACACATGGTGATATCTTATCGACAGTCCAAACACACGAGTATTATTTGACTAATCGCTAAGCCATAATTCAATTGTTCCTGTACATTTGGTCTGGTTGTCATTATTCCGTAAAGCCCCTCAAAAAGAGCGCGGGAGCAGGATATCCAGAACGAGCTGTTACGCTGTCCCTTTAAGAAGAGAACACATCTCCATCTACAGAACGAGCTGTTATGCTGTCCCTTTAAGAAGAGAACACATCTCCATGTGAACAGCTCTCCTACGGTACCCACCAGTCCTGGCTCTCGATCCAGGGGGCGAGGAACTGCCTGAGCTCCATGGGGAAGCTGTCGCTGTAGAGGTGGTACAGCTGCTCCAGGTACCTGGTCTCCAGCTGCTGGAGCTGGTTCCACTGGGCCATCCTGAGGGCTGCTCCTCAAACCTGCGGAGCAGACACACACGAGGGCCCACGTCAAGAGAGCTCGTGGAAATAAGACACCGATGGGGCCTGAAAAACGTCAATAGCTCTTGAAAGATCACCAGGATGCACATGGAACGGGATGCTGTTCCATGTCTTTGTCTCGATGCTACTGTGCTGTGAATATCTGGCCACAGTGCCTTGTTCTATGGGTAGGGGCAGGTTTTGTATATTGAAGCAAAACAGAAACGCGGTCCGCTCAAGCAGGAAACCTCAGAAACCAAAGATAGAAAGTCGGCCAGCACATCATCTTTTCTAACAAGCACGCAACAGCATGCGACATGTAACAGGAGACACTATATGCTCATCTTTATTCTTTTCACGTTAACTAGGCCAAGCTATTGTCCACTTGATATTGATAACATGTTATAAGCCCAGGAAATGATAAAGAAAAAAGAACCCTTAAGGACCTTATTCATTTATCTGTGGGTTTGAACCAATTGTTAGCATCTGGTATCCCTCTCATTTTTCTAACGGACAGAACAAACTGTTCTCTAGCCAGCTATAGCTAGGCTGCAGTTCCCACAATGACTAGCACTATCAACCCTTCTATCAACCTTCCAAAATAACCATGTGGATGAAACCTAAACAATATACTAAATCGGTTGATTTTGAGGAGCTTGCAAACTTATTCAAAAATGGAGGCAAAATGTTATCAATGAGACTCAGAAAATTACTGACTCAATATTCCTGTTTCCTGCTCAATATTATTGATCGAGAAGTGAGGGTGAACAAAAAGGAGAGGGGCTGTTCATAAGATTAAAGGGCAAACCTATGTGACTGTTATACATTTACATTTATTCATTTAGCAGACGCTTTTATCCAAAGAGAGAGTTATAAAAGGAAACATTTAAAACGTTTACATTAAATAAGCCTAACACTTTCTGTTCTCCTCATCAGATTTCATGACTAACAGGACAGGCAAGGCTTAATTGCTGTCCCTACTTTCCAAAAGCACTCGTCTTTACTTAAATTGACCTTACACCAAGATAGAAAAACCGAAACACAGTCATGTGTTTCTGTTTGAATCTGAAACAGTCTGAAAACTCTCCCGCATCCGTGCTGCTGTTCAACAGTGGGTAGGGAGTAGACAGGGGCAGCCCCTCACAAATCTATGCGTCACTATCTAACAATGACCCTATTCCTGTTTATGTGCACCATAGACAGAGAAATGATCAACTAAAAAAAAACACAAAGCAATGTTGACTTTCAGTCATGGTACAAACTTGTGTTTCGACCACTGGATGTTCCAATGCAGCTGCCTTGTTATGTGTCACCATCAGAGATAACAAGAAAATGTCCCAGTCATTTTCTTTCGCACATCCCCGACAATGTTGGTGTACTGTCGGTTTTGGTTTGGAGGAAAACCCTCGCGAGATAGGACACACAACGCTGACATCCAGCTGGTTGGTGTGTGTCTTCCATGGGATAAAAGCACAGAAACAGCCTTTGTCTCAGCCGAGATGCTTAACTTCTTGGTAGTCCTTTAGAAGAGTGGGGAGGAATGAGCAGCGAGGCGACAGCCACAGAGACACTGAACACTCCTGAACTGACAACATACTGACTACTGAACTGACTACTTGGCTCCTCTGTGCGTTTTGCTTGCGTAGCAGAAGAACACGTCCGATGGGGTTGTCACATTGCCTGGGACGTTGGCTTTCAATCACCGTTGCACAAGTTATGCTTTGGTCAGCCGTTTCCAAATTCCATGAATGGGTTGAACTAATACGATACAAATGACGGAAACTATGAGGAAGAAGTTAGTGAATACAGTTTACATTGCCAGTAATTTCTCTCTTGTGTATTTCCTTTAACAGGAGTGATGTAACACAGCCACCAATCTATTTATGGCCACTCCCTCCACGTACCACTCTAAGTAAACACAAGCATCAACTACAATATACAGGTGACAGTTGTCCATCTGATGACTGTCCATCTATAACGATTGACCGCTTGGATAAATAGTTACACGAGATGCAGTGAGGCTATACATCTGATTTAGTGGAACTAGACAGCATGTTCTTAGAGAGAGAAAGAGAGGATGTCTTCGCGTGTGTGACATTGGGACCCTGTTTATTGATTACAGGCATCCATATGCAATGCATTATAATATGCCCTAACCGATACACACTTGAATGACAGGTTCCAGGTATAGATGATCTCTCAACTCTCAAGTTTAATCAGCGGATGATGACGCTTTCCTTGAAACACATTAATTGATCTTGGTTTCAAACGTATGTGGACAGAACGGCAGACGGTAAACTATCTGACCGAGCAAGTTAGCACACAAAATCTTACAAACCTGTAAGCTAAAAAGGTGTGCTTCACAAAACAGACGCTCAATAAAACTTTAGCCTAGCTATTGTACTTATGTAATAGAACGACGTAGCAATAGATGTCAGGAGGGATTCCCCGCACCACGCTGATACTTAATTATATGTGGAACAGTCAATACAAAAACAGTGTAGCGGCCCAATGTAATCACATTTTAGAATTTGACAACTGTATTGCATCATCAACCTTACGAATAAATGTGGTATATGCGACATGAGCTTCCTCCACACTTACTTGAATTATCCTTTGAAAAGTCAGCACAGATCCAGCTGATAACGAAACTATACACTTCCGATGCCTCTTGAAAACTTGAATCTTCTGGCTTTGAAATTGAAACGTTACTCGCCCAGTAAGAACACAAACGGTAGCTGTTTTCAATTTCTTTAAACACGTAAAATACTTCTGTAGGCTACTCAGACCTTTCCCACCCTCGACAGCCCAGAAATGCCACTAAACAGTTGATTGACATGAAAAGGCTGCAATAGAAGACTCCAAAATACTTTCATCCAACCAGTGTAAAGTATATTGGTTAGAGGCGGGATTAAAGACTAAAGGGAGGTTGCGCTCAATCGTGTTTATTGCCCTCGCAATGCAGGCTGTTCCTATGAAGCCAAACTCCCTCCACAAGCGCGCATGTTGGCGACTACAAGTATAACCTTACAGCGGGAGGAAGTGTATTCATCGCAACAGCCGGTCTGGAAGTCATCTGAATTACTGGCAGTATGTACGTCATCACAGGTTTAATACGACTAAACGTGAGCAGCATTGATGTATTTACATCAGTACAGCAGCGTTGTAATGACATGTTCCTGATTTTTTTTGCGACTAATGTGTTTGGTGCAAAATAAACAACATTAGAAGATAGGGCCACATTTTGCTTGGATGGAAACACAATGAACTAATTGCCCTTCTAGACACTCGCCTTTCTCTTTTCCCCGACTACCACTTGGTGATTTACTTCCTTCACCAGATAATACAGACAGTGGCTACACTGCAAACACTCAGCGTGATAATCTTGTTTTAAAATTTCAACTGTAGTTGGATTTATATTAAGTATATCAGATGAATATATTTTCTAGTGACTTAATTTGGGTAAATTATACATTATCTTAAGAAATCTTATCAAGTGAAATTATGTTGATATACTTGTTTTAAGCATAAGAAAGCTCATAACTAATATCTTGGTCCTGGTAGGGCATTTTTTGCAATGTACACAAAGTGATTCACAAGTTACAGGTGTGTCTGAAGATGATTGATGTAAAAGTTCATCCAAATCTGAAGTTTCTAAGACAAGACACTCCTGATATCTTCATTGACACTTCTAAACTGATTGTGCAAGTACTCTTTCGTAATGATATGAAAGGTGATGTCATGGCTAAGGCCTAATATTATTATTATATATTATATTAATATAGCCTATTTGGTCATCTTGTGTGGTCATTTGTAGAAATGTTCAATGACTGAAAGACAGAATGTAGTACACATTTAACATTTCGATGTTCAACCACAGCTTTAAAACATGGAATGAGAGAAGACATCAGGTGTAAGTCAGGTTTTATTGATATATGTAGGCTATATATATATATGTGGTTAGGCAAAATGCTTTGATTACACCGCCATTGTTCATTAGAAGCATACACAGAACAATATGACCATTGACAATTGACAATATGTCCCCTTGGCCACATCTGGGACAGTTGTGTGGCTGGTCATTCGACATCTTACGGAGGCAGACGGTGCCATTGCCTTGTCAGGCTACATAATGTGGACAGAACAGACCTTCAGACCTCACTTCAGTACATGATCCTCATCCTGTTGTTGTTGGAGGAGTGGGAGGTAGCAGTGTCCCTGTGTGTGTGTGTGTGTGTGTGTGTGTGTGTGTGTTTGTGCGTGTGTGTGTGTGTGTGTCGTTAGATTTGGCCTTGGACTTATATGGTTGACTCATGTGTTACTCACCTTCCAATTCACATCTCCAGCTCTCCTTCAAGTGTCTGCTCCATTTTGCCCACCCCCCCACAACACCAACACTCGGAGAAAGCACTCTGCTTAATCAGGTTCCCTGCTCTATTGATTACCCTAATGGTGTTCCATGGATGTGGCCCCTCCCACCATGCCCAAGGTCAGACGCAGGGACTCTGGGGGGGGGAGGAGCCCACTCTGTTGATGACTATAACACCATGAGTGCTGTCACTCCTTACCTGTCAAACAAAACTAGAGGACAAGGCAACACTGGAATTTACCCACAGAGCTAATCCAGTCATTATACAGTCTTACGGATACCAGCACATCATACACAATTTAACTGACCCTACGTTCAAATTTACCAAGTGATTCAGATACTAATACCAAGGAGAGGCAATTCATTTTCTCCTGCTGGTCTTTTACCTTTATAAAACGACTTTGACATTTACAATCTCTGGCAGATGGCTCCCAGCCTCGGCTAAGTTGGTAATGCCATTTAATGTCCATGTGCCATTTAGAATTGTATTAAACTGTTATCTAGCTATAGCTGTAGGGGGACCAATCAGAGTATCTCGTGTTCATCCTCACAATTACAGCGGAGGAAGTGGCTGAGGATGTGCTGTGGCCATGGTGACACATTCGGTGGGTACGGTTGTCAATCTTCTCCTCTAAAAGGGCTCTGTCTGTGTTGATAGCACAGCAGTATAGGGTCTTCAGCCCTTATGTCTCGATTCAGAATATACTGTCGAGATTCACTTGTTGTGGCTGGGTGAGCATGCATCTAAACACTGTGAAACATGTGAGAGTAAGAGTGTGTGTGGTGAGAAAATACATAGCAAGTTCTAAATTCTGAATGGCAGCACTGATAAGGACATGAAAGCTCTCTCCGAGATGGTTGATCAGATATATATAACATCAGCTAGAAGCATTAAGCGTTACATTGGCAACTAGACTGTTATGGCACAGAGAAAAAAAGCTATTTCCTGACTATCACAATATCATACAACTCAAAAGTCTGTGCTCTACCTATAAGTACATCTAAACGGAGTACATGCATCCTAGTTTCAAATTAAATACAAGTAATTTTGTCTTATAAAAACAAAATAACATGACAAAATATGAATTGTCAGTAGTTTTCACGAATCTCTCAAAACAATAATGAGGAATTTATGAAACACTTTTGGCAGGGATGTTATATACTGTATATTTAGCCACCATGACGAAAGAGGAAAACGATGACCTCCATCTTAATCTTACGTAGCTTATCTGCATCTCCTTTCACGAGTGAAAAACATCTTACACACAAACCTTCAACACGGGCCCCTGTGTTGCAAAGAGCCATACGTATGTCTGCTGTCTTGTGACTGGTCACATTCTTGAACAGTTCTGTAAACTCTTCATTCAAGGAAGACATTCAGTTTGTCAGCCTGTTGTCTTAGACACACAAGTACAATCATCAAAACACAAATTCACATGCCAGTAACCCTCAAACCAGGTACACTCTTCCTTCTAACATTGCTATACATGTCTGTTAGCAACTTTTGTGCATTCAATTACAACCACAAATACAATTTTCACTCTTTGACATTGTGGTCATTCCATAGAAAACTGATACAAACAAGCGGTACCTCAGACTCAGCGTTGGTGCCAACTATTCTCTTTATATGACTCTATAATTATAAAAAGAACACAATGCTGAAAGCCAAGAAAATGTGTATGAATAATATGGTTAGCTTTTGCAATCTAAATCGTTAATATGAGCGGAAATTACAGTGAAATCTGTCCAGTTTGGTGAAGTACAAATACAAATCAACGATTGTGCACATATTGATTTTTATACATATCCAGACAGTCCTTACGATGCATGCTGAGTCATTGTTATTGAAATCTCTCTTCTTCCTTTTCCCTTCACTTTATCCTCTTTATCCGTTTATCATTTTTCCAGTCCTGAGCCTATCAATTGATATGTTTGCTGCTTTTCTTCGTAGGGAGGTCTATATCCACCAAGACCAGCTGGGAGTCCTCCACCGCTTCCAGGAGAGTCTCCATCTCTGGGCTGTCTACCCTGACCAGCTCCCCCTCCTCTGGGCTGTCTACCCTGACCAGCTCCCCCTCCTCTGGGCTGTCTACCCTGACCAGCTCCCCCTCCTCCACCTCCACATGCAGGCCCAGCTCATTGCCTTCCAGGGCCTCGTCCTCCTCCAGGGCCTCGTCCTCCTCCAGGGCCTCGTCCCCAGCCACCACCACCGATTCTCTGCTCTTATTCACCTCCTCCTCCCCGTCCCGGATCTTCTTCACGTGGAAGGTGAAGGGCGGCACGCGGTACACGGCTGTCTTGGAGCGGGCGTGCACGGCGTGGTCAGGGGTCAGGGACTTCTTCACCTTCTCCACCTTCTCCTTGCGCTCCTGGTTGGGCGTCATACGAGTGCCCAGCTGGCCCATCTTCTTCTCCAGAGTGTGCTTGGTCTTCTCCAGGTTCTCGCGGGTTTTCTGACGTGTCTTCTCCAGGTTCTCACGGGTGCGTTGCTTGGTCTTCGCCAGGTTCTCCTTGGTCTTTAGCTTGGTCTTCTCCATCTTCTCTTTGGAGAAAGCCTTCTTGATTTTCTCCACGCGCTGCTTGCCGGTGCGTTTTATGCGCTCGGACCGGGACTCCTCGATGGTCTCCTCGATCTCCACCTCGTCTTCTGAGGTGGGGCCGAGGTGCGCTCCCTCGCTCCTGTCCTCCGCAGCCTGCTCCTCACCCGCCTCCTCGGCCACACCCTCCAGAACATTCTTAGAACCCTTTGTCGACTTGGTAGCTTTGGGGGCTTTCGTCTCATCCTGCAGACACACAGAGAATGCATATGTTTACTTCATTGGACATTTTTAACACTGACTAAATGAAAATCATACAATACACATGATGAGAAGGATGAGTGCATTTCATTACATGTATTCTATTTCAGAATGTGGTATTTTGCCACACAGCCTCAGATTTGAACTTCAGTGCACCACGTTTTTGCAGTCTTTACTCCCTCTAGTGACCAGAAATATCACATGCACCTTCAGAACAGATGCATTAAATCAAATCAATATAATCAAATCAATGTGGCAGACAGGTTGTGTCCAGAACTGCAGAGTGAATATTTGTGAGCACGGAAACATACTGTGCTCTCTGAGAACCCTTATAACCCCAAATAACTGACGACCTTTGAACTCACACATCTGCATCTTGCAGGTTCCCCCGACACCACGGTAGTGAGGTTTTCACAATGTGCAGAACACCTAACCCTGATCCCAGGGTTCCTTGCTCTGACCCTAGGAGGGTCATGTGGTCATTCCAGCATGCCCTACAGAATGGCCTTCACTCTACTGCACCACACACAGTCCTACGACTTTACTCACTATATTCGTGTGTCAGATTTTTCTCTCTCCTTCCCATGTGAACCCTTTCACCTTCTCTTTCCATACTGGTTTTGTTTTTAAGCTAACTGCTTGTGTTTAAAAAACGGGCACATTTTCCTTGTAGTTTGGAGTGATTGAGTCACCTTTCCCCCTCTCGTCTGTGCAGACCCCAACCTCATGGTGAGGTCATGATTACCCACCTCTGTGGGACATGGGACATGATGTAACTCACACGGTGAGGTCTCCATGGGCAGTTTGTACCACTCCGGCTTAGAACACCACTACTGTTCAGGTGAGGTTGCCTGTACATGCGGGGTGAGAGCTCCAAATAAGCTGCTTCCAGTCCAGGGACACGTGAAGGGATTCTTTCATCTCAGCAGGCCTGTGCGCGCTTGTGGGTGTGTGTGTGTGTGTGTGTGCCTGTGTGTTCTGTGTGTGTGATTGATCTCTGACTGAGAGTCAAAGTAAGGGTATGTTTGGCCATGGAATGGAAAGATCACAAGTGTTTGGACTCCTCCCACTCTCCCTTCATCTTCTCCCCTCGTCTCTCCCCCGCCTTTCCCCCACCTTACCCCTGTCTCTCCCCTTTCTGCTCTACTAGGTATTGATTACATGGCAAGGGATAATCCGATGTACATTTTCTGGGCTCAGGTTGTGGACTGATTAGAGACTGATGGGCTGGCAAGGGATTGGCTAATGAAACACAGGATCGGCCACTGAGAGAAAACCTCCATCTTCATCATCCAATTAGATGAAACAGCCAGATCGATCGATCTTCCTTTTCTTCCTGTTACCTTACACCACATCATACTTGTGCTCTCCTGCCTATGTGTGTTGTTCATAGGAGGGATCTGAGATGCACGTGAAACACTTGCTAAGCACCTCACAGCTTCATTATCAAAGCGTGGACATCTGGAGAGGAATAGATGGATTGGGGCGAGTATGTGTCTGTGTATATGCATACGTATTGTATACAGAGGAGCCAAATGAGTTACCATGACAGAGAATGATGTTTACATCAAGGTTCCGCGTGGAGATTGTGGAACAGTTGAGATTTGCTGGACCTGTTCACTGGCTTGCACAGCAGACTAGCAGAGATGTAATCAACGTGATGGAAATAGACTCGGAAAGTTCCCCATTTGAAAGACGATTACCTGAACAACAGCTTCAACCGATACTTCACCATCTCCCCTTGTGTGTTCACTATGGAACCAGAGAAACCTATCGTATAATGGACATTACTTCCATATCTGGTCCTGTGAGTCGGCTTGCGGGCAGTGTGTTTATTCTGGGCTCGTCTCACTCTCTCTAGATTCCCACCATTCCCTGGCTACCATCCACTGCAACATTGTGCCCCCCACCTCTCCCCTCAACACGGCAACAGATAAACAGAAGCCCATGTCACCATGGCAACCACCTTTCAAGTGTAAAGTCCTTGTTAAAGGTTTAAGCCGGCAAGTCCCAGCCACACTTCCTTAACCTAACCGCAATGGTTTTTTGTGACACGTCACAGGTGTCCAGTTATCGATCCCCCAAAGTCTTCGGTCCCGTCACAAAAGAACACTGCAGCATTCCACCTGAGATATGATTCTATTGTGGTGTTGTATTATGTCGATAGGCGCCTCACCCTCCCTAAACAATGCCGAAAGGAAGTGAAAACAGACCCGGGTTGGCCCAGCCAGCCAGTGTCTACCCCCCCACCAACACCCCCTCCCTCAGCCCCTGCAGGCCAGACTCAGACTGAGAACACCTTCTCTCACTGTTCAGCCTCTTCACAGAATAACAATCAGCGGCTGGAACAGGAAGCCGTTGCAGCCAATGGAAACACTGGACCGCACGGCATGCTGGGAGAGACTGAAGTCATACTGAAGTGCAGGAAATGAGAGCAGGGCGGAGGGGATGTCTAAACGGGGGGGCTTTGTGGCAGCCGTCCCGCTACGGCGGTTCTCTGTCTGATTACCAGATCCGGTAAGATTAGGACCGGGAGGAAAGAGAGATCTGTCCACGCTCTCTCCGTCTCGGTGATTTCTGCTCTCTGGGACAATAAGAGAGAGAGAGGAGAGATGACGGGAGAGAGAGAGGAGAGATGGAAACTCCATTAGTGTTCCCGTGCTACTGAATTCTCTCTCCTCTCTCTCCCTATTGATTCTAGCGATGGAAAAGTCACGTCTGCGTGTGAGTGTGGAGAAAGCGAGTGCGTGTGCATGTGCGTGTCTGTGTGTGATGTAAGAAGTGCCTGTGGAAGGACTAGGGTTTGAGCATGTGTGTGAGGGCTCAAAGAGGGAGCTGTTTGTTCATGTTGCTGTCTTTCCTCAGAGAGAACCCTGGTCTGGGGTGGCTTGAATCGCTGCTCTTGGAAACAACCGGTAAAACTCCATGTGGGTGTGAGCGTGTGTGCGAGCGTTTGTGTGTCTGTGTGTGGGTTACAGGTGACCTGTCGACATCAGCCCGGGCTCATGAGTGGTCTCTCGATGGAAAGCACTACTCAGTAGCTATAGTCTGAAAATATATCTGCCTGAGGCTCAGAGAACAGGATAAATAAAATGCTCACTGTCTCCCACTGGAGAAAGAGAGAGAGAAAAGAGCGAGAGACTATAATCGGTGAGACATCAAAAACATTTCATGTACCAGTATTTAATGAGACTTTCTAAAGAGTTAGCAAGACAGAAATTAGTTATTGAGAATGATGAATTCAATAAGACCTACCAAAGATGGTAACAAAATATAAAGTTAGTCATTCACTGCAGGCAACACTGTTATGCTTTGAATAATGAGTCCAAGAAAGTAAGACCATTAACTTCCAGTAGCCTTTTACATGATTGTTCCTTGAGCCACACACTTGCATGACGACGTAACCAAATGGTGTTACCAAACATAAAGCCACAACCACAGCACAATCATACACAGCTGTACTGTGTCACTGTGTGTACTCAGTGTACAGACATAACAGACATGTACTCTTGCATTAGTTTCAACTCTGTGTTTGGCTTGTTTATACTGCAATAGGCTTTTAGTTTAGTTAGCTTAACAGCAGTTTTCTCCCTGTGACTCATGCGCACTGCTGCTCATTGTAGAATCTGCCACTGTTGTCATGTACGACGGAGCAGTTGTCCTGAGCGGCATTAAATAAAGACCAGTAGCTTTGACGAGCGCCACAGTGGCGTCGAACCTCTATACGCCAGGCCAAATAGCCCTGTCTACCTCCCAAACCCTCTCTCTCACATTATGTTGTTCTCCAGTCAATCTCAATTAAAATCGGATGATGCGAGCATCGAACAACTTCAGTTTGTAGATTAACCTAATCGGGATGTCCCAGTTTGAAACAACGTGATTTTTAACGGATGCTGTATTTCACTCGCTCGCCTGTCGCCATTCAAAAAGGACAGCTTAAATTCCGGCTGCGGATCGATTATGATTGAGCTTTTATACTGTACATTCTTTGAAATGTCACAAAGACATGATCCTGACAGATCGTATTTCTACTAGAGGAGATGGCAGTACCGGTCTAACTATTTGAGACATCAGACAGCACAGTGAGGCAATGCATGTTGTTCCTATCTGTTGCTGTGGTGTGCCTTGACATAGTGGGGTAGGGAGTGTTTACTGGGCACCCATCCATGGCTGTACTCCCTTGCCACAGAACTCTCCTCTACCCCTGACCCCCCCCCCACCCCCTCCCCCTCCCCCTCCATTCCTCCTGAGGCAGTGTGATGAAAGATCGCTCTGGTGAGTCACACGAGCAGCTGTCCGCTTGTGTCCACTCCATGCAGCTGTGCATTCAACTTTCAAAGTGAGCAAAGGCCCTGACCCACGGGACAGTGAGAGACACAGAGGAAGGAGAAGCAGACAGAGTAGCAGGCGTATCACATAAGGGAGAGACGAATGCCCCGTGTTCTATTCGGTAGCTGAACTTAATGTATTTCCACACAGTGGGTCGTTTTGGGGTGCTGCCAGCCTTGTGACACCAGTCGATGTCACTGCCACCTCAGCCACCTCAGCTTCCTGCCACCCCCAGGCCAACCTGGGAATCCTCCCAACTGAGCCTGTGATGCAGCAGCACCTCCCAACTGAGCCTGTGATGCAGCAGGCACCCTCCCAACTGAGCCTGTGATGCAGCAGGCACCCTCCCAACTGAGCCTGTGATGCAGCAGGCACCTTCCCAACTGAGCCTGTGATGCAGCAGGCACCCTCCCAACTGAGCCTGTGATGCAGCAGGCACCCTCCCAACTGAGCCTGTGATGCAGCAGGCACCTTCCCAACTGAGCCTGTGATGCAGCAGGCACCCTCCCAACTGAGCCTGTGATGCAGCAGGCACCCTCCCAACTGAGCCTGTGATGCAGCAGGCACCTCCCAACTGAGCCTGTGATGCAGCAGGCACCCTCCCAACTGAGCCTGTGATGCAGCAGGCACCCTCCCAACTGAGCCTGTGATGCAGCAGGCACCCTCCCAACTGAGCCTGTGATGCAGCAGGCACCCTCCCAACTGAGCCTGTGATGCAGCAGGCACCCTCCCAACTGAGCCTGTGATGCAGCAGGCACCCTCCCAACTGAGCCTGTGATGCAGCAGGCACCCTCCCAACTGAGCCTGTGATGCAGCAGGCACCCTCCCAACTGAGCCTGTGATGCAGCAGGCACAATAGGAATGCTGTTCTCTGAGTTACAGGGTTCCCTTATTCTTTTACAATATCCAATATCCAATATCCAATTTCGCCCTAATATGATGGAGTGAGAATGAGAGAGAATGACAAAGAACAATGACGTCCTTCTCTTCTGGTGGCTGTGGTGCTGGACTGATGCTGGAGCAAAAACCCTGAAACATCAAAGGAGTTCTCTAGGTTTTTACATCAGTGTTATTTTAACTCACTCATTGGAGTCTGGGATACCCCTTGTCTGCAAAACGGCTTTGACTAAATCCACAGGAATCCGTTGGTTACCAGTCCTGTTGCCATGGATCCAGACCAAAATGGAGCACTTGCTTTTCCACAAGCTTATCATGTACACGTACCTATCGCCTACTTAATCAACATGAGAGCATTACATTAATGTTCCATTATACACAGGTGATGCTAATCTTCAACCTGATAATTAACTCGATATCAAAATGACACATAGCACTGTCTGGCTGCTTATCTAAGGATGACAAAACAGGTTTGCAGTGTCGAATGGGGCTGCACCAGCCCAGAGAAGAGATTAATGAGATTTCCGTCCTGCCTGATAATGTCTGGTGAGATAAGAAACACACAGAGACGTCCAATCTGCCCTGTCGGGCTTTGATCTTAACACAGCTAATTGCGCAACTACTTTGTGAGGAAGGGATGTGTCGGGTGGAAAAAAAGTGAGACAATGATGAGAAAAAGCTATTTTCTCCGCGATCCCAGGGCCCTGATCTTCTCTGGGATCCATTCCCAGAGATGTCCCGCCTCTCAGAAAGAGCGATAACTACTTGTTAGTTGCAATATGTCTTCATTACAGCTACATTCTTAAGCACAATACTGTGGGAGTGTTTTCTTGACCAGTGTGAACACCGCTTTATGGAAGTCAGCAGGTTTATCCGGGCCCACCGTTCGTCCAGCCTAGATCTCACTGACAGACAATAACTCACAGGCCTCTGTCAGGAACACACAGTCCAATCAGCAGCAGCACAGGAAGCGAAATATCAGCGGACAACCTTGATGAAACACAAAGGTGCCGACAGTACTGTGCTGTGCGAAATACGTTCCCATGCACATCACACAATGGCATAGTATAAAAAGCAAAGTAAATCAAAAATTCACAACCAATTCAATACTCTATAGTGTGTCTACACACTTACACACACACATACACACATGCAAGCACACACACACTATCAATCCGTGCAGCTGATGGCTAAATTCAGACTCACTCAATGAAATGGGACACTTTGCCATTCCATACCATCGCTCCAGGGGTATTTATAATCAAAGCACCAGAGCAGATAGATCGCAGATCACCAAGGAGATATTTGGCAAAGTTATTACTATTTTGGCTGTTGCTTCACAGCAAACAGTCTCAGCTCAACTAGTTATAACCAGGATATGGAGACAAAAAACATTTGATACAACAACCTGGACAAGAGCCTGTATGACTGGAAAGGTGACCTGATCTTTGGCTCAGCTGGTAATGTCTGGAGTGGCGAGTTTGCAAGCCGGCCAATCAGGGTCGTCTTTGCTGTCGATCGGGCCATGGCTGAATGGAATAAATGTTGTTGCAAGTGCCACTACTCTGGCTACATTTGGTTCTTGACAGGTCCCAGGCTGGTAGGTTGTGGAAAATAAAGAACACATGCACACTTTCACACACACAAATCCACACATATCCACACACACACACACACACACACACACACACACACACACACACACACAACACACACACACACACACACACACACACACACACACACATAAACACATACATATACATACACACACACATATAAACACACATATCCACACACACTCATGCACAACGGACAGAGGTCACAGTTGGGATTAGCTAATGGGGAACAGGAAACAAACAAGGCAAGGCCCATGATTGAGACAAAACAACAAGTCCCGTGTTTCCCAACAGGCCCACAGTCACCACTAAACAGTCCTGGGAAGGAGTCTGCGTTTGCTAACAGTGTTTAGATGTTGAACAAGTTGTAGTGTAATACAAGCATTTCTCCCTGGCAACAGGACAAAGAGATACTTATAGTATTATTATATTATTATACATTATTCATGTAGATCCACAATAGCAGAGTGGTGTGAGGACCCGAGTCTTTATAACTCCCTAAGGCCAGGAGAGGTACGGGGAAAGACAAACTATTAGAGCCGCTACAAGATCACCAACGACTGAGCCTAGAGCTATCGTTAGCCCAAGGATGGTTTAGTTCATCTCACAAAACAGGAGATGGGTTCAGCACAGCTGAAAGCAAATCACAACAAGACAAGCGGAACAAAGTAAGGATTTCTCCCGAGCAAACAGTTCTCCTCGGCCTTCAAACGGAAGGAGAAGAGGGGTCAACTTGAAAGTGTACTGACATCTAGGTCTGATATCTGTCCATTTTTGTAAGTAACTGACATAATGTGGCTTCGATGCAGTTAACATAACACCATGCCAGTGAGTAATTCACAAATGTGAGTGAGAGGGACTGACGTTTCACACACCCACACACCCACACACCCACACACACACCCACACACACACACACACACACACACACACACACACACAGGAACACACACACACAGGCACCCCGGTATCAGATCTCTGAAGCAATGTTCTACAGAGGAGCTGACACGCAACAGTGAAATGTAGAGCCAGTCTACAAACTCCAGGAAGATGGGGGAGAGAGAGAGGATGGAAGAGATTGAGGGAGAGTGGAAGAGAGATAGATCAGAAAGACGGAGAGAGGGAGAGAGAGAGAGAGAGAGAGAGAGAGAGAGAGAGAGAGAGAGAAGGAGGGAGGAAGGGAGGGAGGAGAGAGGGGGAAGGGAGATGCCAGTGGGGTGAATCAGAGGGCTAACTTAGAACTGCTCTCTACCTATCTACTTACTGCTTGCCATGGCCACAGTCTTTGGAAGTTCCAAGCAGGGAATCTTTCCTGTAGATTGTCGATGTGTAGGTCATGCCCAGAAAAGAAGATAGATGGGTCACATCTAACGTCTGGGGAGTAAATGGGTCAGAAGTCAGGGACTGGAATGGGGAGGGTAGGAGGGTCGCGGTCAGTGACAAGACGGACGTCCCCTCTGATAGAGTTAGCCATGTGGCTGTCAGTGGTCCTGACATGATGCTAGCACACCTTATGGTTCCCCAGCCTACTCCAGTCCATCCTAGTCATTACAGCTTCCACACCTCCACTCACACACACACACACACACACACCACCCCAGCCCACCTCAGCAGGACTTTCTGACTGTGGACACCATCTCATCACAGTGATCCAGCCCATCATCCATACATGGAGCAGATCATCTCACTAACACAAAGTGAGACCTGGAGGTCATGTGGAACAGTGTACCAACAGGTGGCCAAGCGAAAGCAAGCCCACTTCAGAGACTAAAGACATCCGTCTCCCCACATGCTGGGGCCTCGGGGGATCTTTGGAGCAGAGGGTCAAGGGTGAGGGAGAGGGCAGGAGAGGAGAGGTCCCCTTTGGGTCAATAGGGTGTCGCCGAGCAGCTAGGGGTGATGAAAGGCGAGCAGTGACCAGTGCTGAGACCACAAGACCCCCAGCTGCTGCTGGGACCCTCCGACGGGGGAAGAGAAGGACCGGCCCCCTCGCTTTCAGAACGGGACCAAACATGGAGGCCTCTTAAGACGAGGACTGGGATGAGATGTAATACTCCCCCACGGAGTCACTTCAACAGGTGAGGTTTACAGGCCAGGTGGATCAGTCTTTCTGGTCAGCGGATTTCTTGACTATTGTATGCTAAACACTGGTTAATCCTCCGTGGGACCGCGCCCCTGCTGTCGCTCCTGGTGCCTCTCTGCTCCTGTCAATCCAGGTTTAATTATAAAGCATCAGTGTCGAAAGAAAATTGCGAGGCCAGCAATCTGAAAGAATGTGGCTATTCTCAGAGTGTGGAGACGCACGCAGTAACATAGGAGAGAAACACCTGTGCTGCACGGAAACACCTGACACACACACACGCACACACACGAGCGCCTGCACACATCGACTTCCTGACACACACACACACATCGACACACTTACACGCTTATGGAACACTGACAGGGCACTTCCACCTACAGAGCACGACCACTCTCAAACACACACAGTACGTACAGTAAGTACAACAGCATATTTGCATTATAGGGTATGTGCATTTATGTTTCTGAGCACTATCTCATCGCTGTACCCAAATAAAAATGTGAATAAAATGCGTACAACAGACAACGAAGACGTCCAGTCTATCTAATATAATCTAGTCTAATCATATACGGTGGAGATGCACTAACACATAGACACATCAGGAGGCAGACAGGGGGGAGGAGTGAAACCTGACTCAGAGCCAGTGTTGATTTGCCATGCTGTCACTCTCTGGCCCTGCTCCTTCAGTGCCATTTCATCTGACACCCTGCAGGAGCTGGCAATAAATAGAGCTTGGAGGCCTGTACGAGCACTGCAACATGAAAGCCACAGCCACGGAGCAGACACTAACGAGATGGTCCCAGTGTCCATGGTAACAAGGAAGCCGCCCGCAGCAGAGCAAGGCCGTGATGGTTCAGTCACAGGTCCACATGGTTTTAATCTGTCGATGTCACACACTACAGGTGTGTACAGAATGAGTGAACCCGAAGCTGGAAATGTTAAGACGCAATTGTTTAATAGATGAGGAATTTGAGGCCGCTCTATGTGGGTTTGTTGGAACTTGACTGAGAAAGGGATCAGTAAACTAGTCTTGAATACCTGTTGCTTCAGCTGGCACCTGCATTCACACACACACAGACACAGACAGACAGACGTACGCAGGCCGCACAAACCCAATCAAACTGGAGGAGGTTGGAATCAGGGACGTGTCAAACAGCAGGGGGCCCCTGGTTTACAGGAGTAATTTATTAATCTCTCGCCCCTCTGATTAGATTTCCGCTAGATGCCAGTAGTGTAACCTACTGCCACGGTGGACATTCCGGGAGGCGGATCTGGGCCAATGCCAACACAGAGCAGCCCCAGAACATCCTGTTCAATATAGGCTCCACACACCTGCTCTCAAATAGAAGGCAAGATCCATTCACATGGGTTAAATCGACGGTTGCGTAACAGAACACCTGCCAGAAGTGTGAGAGGTTACTGTCTGACACTATACGTTACATTGATTAAGAAAATAGTGACATCAAGGACATCCAAGTCAGTCGTGCCGATGTTCTCTTATTCATAATGTTGTCTGAGGACAAGTAACGGGAGACAAGTATTCACAGGTACTTTACAGATCCTTGACGGATCCACCCCCGAGCCAGAATGCAAAGTACCCAAAGTTTCACCCTGCTATCAGACAGACATTACAGCACAGCGGGCTAAAAAAAGACCAGGTCATAGAATCACAGCAACACTTGGGATCAGTTTAGACTCTCTCACTCACTTATATACATTTGTTGATTCAGAATTGAATGTAGAAGCACTGATATACCCCTCCATGAATCACTGGGATAATCAGAATTAAGAAAACATGAATCTCTCACTCTTGACTATTCATGAAGCATTTACTGAAGCATACTTGTGTATTACTGATACACAATCTACAGTGCAGTGGAATTGTTTACTCCTTGTACTAGTATGTGTATACTCCTGTGGGATATCTACAGCAGCCTCAGCGATTCTATATTCACACTGGCTCATTGAGAGTTTTACAGCCAAATAGGACATGATGAATTGGCAGCGAGAGCCCCAGAGATCAGGTCAGATATAAGGAGAAGACATGTCTTCATCTTACAGGGCAGAGACCCTGCCAGCTTCCTGTCACCTCAGCCGTCCTGCGTGGGGCGTTGGCTGGACCGACAGCCTGGCTGTGTTTATGAGGCCCCATCTGCAGATCCGCCCCTTCAGGTCTCATTGCTTTATTTAGCATAAAAGATAACTATGTCGAACCGTCATGTGGAAAAGGTCAGTATCCAGCGTCTGTTGTCTAGCTCCTCAGCAGAGTCACTGTACAGCGCTGGGAAACTCCTCATGGAGGAAGACGTGTACGAATAAGTGTTCTTACTGGCAGGGTCATCTCAGAGGGAGTGCCCATCAAGCCCGTCCTGCCAACTTTACTTTACTACTCGCTTGACCCGAGTCGACTCCCTGCATGTCCACATCAGCGACTAACATGATAAATAAAGATTTGTCAGTCACTAATCTAATAACCTAATCATTGACAATGTAAAGGTCCTCAAAGGTGCTCAAAAACCCGGCAGAAAAGGCCCTGACATGTCGCCGCTTCATAGTACACACACGTCAGGGTGAGCTCATGCCCTAGTGTGAGGACTTCCTCCACTCTAGTGAGAGGATGTTAGAAGGCTGCTGTGACGTTATGATAGCATTTTGGCTGCATTTCACACTACCTCACAACTTTCCCTCGTAATGTGGGGAATGCACCAATCCCAGTGATGTGTCTTAGATGTTCAGCGCTGGATAATTGACTCACATCACATGCTTCAGTTTGAAGCCTTCCTAAGTCTGCATGTTTACCAGTCAATAGACAGTATTTATCATGGAAACAGCCATGCACACATCATTCTACCAGTGACACCCCCTGTTTCCCCTCTCTCCTCACCTGGTAGATGAGCACTTTGAAGTTGCGCCTCTTCAGCAGCTCGTTCTCGTTGCTCTCCAGCTTCTTGATCTGACCCGCCTGCTTCTCCAGGTTGTTCCTGACCGTCTTCACGTTGACGCTGACCTTGCGCACCTTGTCCAGCATCTTGTTGACGGTGACGGCCGTGCCCGTGTGGCTCTTGGACAGCTTGGCCAGCTCGCCCTGGATGACCGCCACCGACTTCTCCATGTCCTGCTGCCTCGCCTCCAGCCCGTTCTGGGTCTGTTGGATCTTGTCCACCACGCCGATGATCTTGTCCAGCAGGCTCAGGACCATGACTCCGTTCACCTGGGCTTCTGTCTTGATGCCGGACCCTTTCCCCCCCAGCACCAGATCCACCTCGTCTGCGAGGTCGTCGTCCGTGTCTGGCTCCACGGCTGCGGCCATCAGGGACACCTCGTCATCGTCAGACACCTCGGTCAAAGCTACCTCCTCCATCTTCAAGCCTAAATGCGCCATGGCTGCTCAATTCAACTTCAAGCCGCTCGCACACTCGCTCGGGACAAGAATACACTGGCTGCAACACAACCTGGCGGGCCCCCCGCTGTCCCAGAAGACAGGACTCGTTCCCCTTACTTTGACAAATGTCTCCTCTGCTTCTACACCGCGGTTCCCTCAACACTTTCTACTCTACTTTCTGTGTCTCCCCTTCTGTCTCTCGCTCTCAGATCACCTCTCTCTCTTCCTCTCTCTTTCTCTCTGCCAACAGAACGGAGCCTCTCACAGCTGAGGCATGTGTGCCCTGACTCAAATGCCTCGACTCCCTGTGAAACCACCCAGTCAAACTTTTCCTTTCCTACACCCTGGTCCCCGCTTCCCTTGCCACCGGAGCTCCACCTCTTTCCATGCCCAGGCTGAGTCTATAAAAACCCCTCAAGTGCCAGTCTCCACCCCTGGTGACAGGAGAGACTCTCTCTGGATGTGGCAGGGAGGGGGCGTTAGAGAGATCCAGAACGGCACACACTGGTACTGGTAATGGGGAATGAGATTGGCTGTATTGTTTGTCAAGATCAAAGCATATGTCGTACATTCATTACCTATTTTGCCAGAGATATACCGTTTTGAGGGATCAACAGAAAGGGGGAACCAATGAAAGTTAAAAGAGTGGATCACAAATAAGTCTGATTGAATCAATGTAGAAAGGTATCATAGATGACAGGTCAGGAGTTTGGACAGAAGTAAAGGGCAAAAAGGGGTGTGGTAGGCTGTGGTTTTATATTTCTCCAGCAGATGGCATAGTGATCAATTCTGCTTCTAAACACCATGCCAAGCACAGAACAATAGCCAATACCTTGAAAGGGTCCATGTCACTGTCCTCGTTTTTCAATTACCGTGTCCGTGACAGATTCTAAGCTTCCCATGCAAGTATTTCAACTTCGCATTCAATAACCAGTTTCTGAAAATTCCACACGTTTCGCCATCTTCATTTACTAGTAGGCCTATTGGTCTATTTGTAAATAGAAACACATACATTGTTACTATGAACTGTTAAAATAAAGCACCTTTTAGATATGACAGTATTTTACATGTTAATATAACAGTATGCAGTTTACAGTTGCATGCAAATGCAAAACCAAAACTAGATTATCTTTTTTAATTATTATTTAAAAAATATATTTTGTTAAACTAACCATAAGAAAAGTAATTTGTCATATCTTAATATATCCTAATAGAAAGCAAGGAGTCCAAATATATGTTTAGCTAGATTGCGTCGGGTCCTGAAGCCTCCTCCTTGATCCAAGGAAGTTCTGTCTGAAGCCGATCAGCTGATTTCCTCAGTTACGCACAATACGCAGCTTTCTACCAAGTGACGATTGTTGGGATTGCTCACTCTCATCGGAGACCAACAAGCTATTACAGTAAGACCCTTGAGTTTATTAGCCAGCTGTCACGATTTATTTGCATAATATTAGGCTCACTGAATGAGCATACCATAGTCAGCTGTAGACAATATATAGTATGTCTTTATTACAGTTTTAGACTTGCTAAAGCTCGGATTCTAGCTGTGGTACTAACCTGTGGTAATAGCTAGCCTAGCTGGTTGAACTTAAACCTGAACGGGTATTTTCTTCAAAGGTCCTGTTGGTGACGTTAAGTAAGCTAACTAGCCTAATGTAATGTCGCGATTTGAACTAGACTAGAGAAATACACACAATTTAGCTACGTTAAGAATGGCTAACGCTGTTGTTATGTTAGCAGTGTACGTATAGCCATCTTGCTTAGCATTATGAGTGTGATTAAGATGGGGCTGATGGGCGAGGTACAGTAGCGAGTGACAGGTACTGTATACAAAACACATTTTCGGCTTAGTCTACAATAGTCCCTAGAAACAGTGGATTGTATTCAATTGGTCCTGTAAATGTCACGTATTTAGCTAACTTTAGCTCACTATGTGCTCCTGACACTTCGATCACATGTATTTGTTTGCTAATTTATCAAATAGATTGAAAAGCGATATTAATGTGTGATAGGTAGCAAGACTAGCCTAGACCTCTTTGATATCTAGCTACTATTTTACAGCAGCACTTAAACTGTGAAAAACAATTCAACCTGTTTGACTACAAGTCACATGGACAAGATTAATCCTTAAGCTTGTTGGGGCGTTAAGCCAGGCATTTGCATTCTGCACTTTAAAACTGGCTATACCCACGTAGGTAAAAACATCTAATTTAGCATTCATATAAGCGTCTGTATGGCATAGATTACTATCGGTGTTGAGTGCACACGATCAGCTTTCTTGAACTAGCCACCTATTCTTTCAGAAATTATTTTGTCCAACCAAATAACTAGAACGATCATAGGAGCAAGATGACAGATTTTTAGGTCAGTCACATGCTAGCATCAAGGTTGTGTAAACTATCACACCCCTGATACAGTCATCTGCTTTACTCTGGTGCAATTAGGCTTCCTGTCTTAACCAGGTTACAGGAATGTAGGCCCACACCGTTATGACTGTGGCAAAACGAGACACACCACAAGGGCTTATATGAGAACACACACCTTCATGTTCAGCCACAACTTTAGCTGTTGCTTTTTCTAGCTAAACCGATTCTGTTTCATTGCTCCATTTCCAGGAGACTTCTATTTGCAGGCGTGCTGAGCAGGCCCACCGTACGCCACTATGGGGGAGCTCTTCAGAAGCGAGGAGATGACCCTGGCTCAGCTCTTCCTCCAATCCGAGGCTGCCTACTGCTGCGTCAGCGAGCTGGGAGAGATCGGATTGGTGCAGTTTCGCGATGTGAGTCCCATGTGGCGCGATACGCTCCGACTGGCAAACGGTGTCCTTAACCTCCTAACAGAGGATGGGGTATAGTGGCTTGTTGGTTGAGATAGGGAACACTGCCTCCCGCGCCATCCTCATCATGTGCTCCCAGCTGACCAATCAGACAGCCTGGGAAGCTTTTCTCATGACAGCCTCATTGACAAGCCCGTGGCCTAGGGAGTCATCTATAGACTGAGCTCAAACAAAGGACAACTCTTATTTCACTGCATGACTTCTCTCTCCAACTGTCGTCATGGGGTCATTTTTAAATGCCATTCTTGAATATAGCATCAGGTCTGTATTCATGTCGATTTGTAAAGTGTGACAACCGAATAAGATACTTTTGATGTTTCGTTTGCGTTCCAGTTGAATCCAGACGTGAACGTGTTCCAACGCAAGTTTGTGAATGAAGTGCGTCGATGTGAGGAGATGGATCGCAAGCTGAGTGAGTGAGCTGGGGAGTGTAGGCTCGCTACGCTACCCTCAGATGCTCTCAATTCTCTCTCTCAAACTGCTCTCTCTCGTCTCGTCTCTCTCTCTCTCTCTCTCTCTCTGTCTCTCTGACTCTCCTCTTTTGCTCTCTCTGTGTCTCTTCATTGGTCAGGGTTTGTGGAGAAGGAGATCAAGAAAGCCAACCTCCCCATCGTGGACACGGGAGAGAACCCCGAGGTTCCTTTCCCCCGAGACATGATCGACCTGGAGGTAACCATCCCCACCCCACACGCTCCCCTCTCATGGTCGAGTCTCACCGACCCCAAACCACCCAACAAGTCAGGCCAGTATCCTCCAACTAACAGCCTGTCAACCCCCGGTCTCCCCCAGGCCACCTTTGAAAAGCTGGAGAACGAGCTGAAAGAGATCAACACCAACCAGGAAGCCCTTAAAAAGAACTTCCTGGAGCTGACTGAGCTGAAGCACATCCTGCGGCGTACCCAGCAGTTCTTTGATGAGGTCAGGATTACCTTCGTTTCAGTCCCGTCCTCTGTGATTCATGGTTAGAAGTACTACAGTGATTCATTTGAAAGTGGATCCTCTGTGATTCATGGTTAGAAGTACTACAGTGATTCATTTGAAAGTAGATCCTCTGTGATTCATGGTTAGAAGTACTACTGTGATTCATTTGAAAGTGGATCCTCTGTGATTCATGGCTAGAAGTACAAGCAAAGCTGGGTTTACTTGGACTGCTCTGACCTCTTTTACAGGTCTTTATGAGGTTGTATGGGAGTAAATCAGTCAGTTAAAAGTGTCTCTTCTGCCAATCATTTACACGTCACATGGGCTTTGTTAACCTGTAACCGTACGCGTATGTGTCATAAGTGTGTTGTCGTTACCCGGGTCAAACTTCCTGACTTGCTGTCGTGACGCCCCACTTCTGACAGATGGAGGACCCCAATCTGCTGGAGGAGTCGTCCACCCTGCTGGAGCCCAACGAGCCGGGCAGGGCCGCTCCCCTGAGACTGGGGTGAGTGCTGTGACCTGATGGAGAGATGTCCCTCTACAGCAGTGTTAGCTGCCGTGGGGCCTGCCTACTTCCCCAGCCGTGTTAACTGGAGCCAGCGTTTGTTTGCTCTGTTGCCCCTGGCGCAGGTTTGTTGCCGGGGTGATCAGCAGGGAGCGCATCAACACCTTTGAGAGGATGCTGTGGAGAGTTTGCCGTGGCAACGTGTTCCTGAAGCAGGCGGATATCGAGGAGCCCCTGGAGGACCCGGCCTCTGTCAGTACTGACTGCCTGACTCACAGCTCATTTAGACCTGGTTCTGTGGACCTCTCTCCTCACTCCTCAATCTGCTTCCTGTGTTTGGCCTCCACAGGGTGACCAGGTCTACAAGTCTGTGTTCATCATATTCTTCCAGGGAGACCAGTTAAAGATTCGCGTCAGGAAGATCTGTGAGGGGTAAGGTCGCAATCGTGAGCCGAAACCAAAAAGCGAAATGATCTCTCTGTGGCAAGGATGTCTGTCCTCCAGTCTCTTTCCTTACACACTTCCCTCTGTGTGTGTGTGTCTCTGTGTGTGTGTGTCTCTGTGTGTGTGTGTCTCTGTGTGTGGTGTGTGTGTGTGTGTTCAGATTCCGCGCGTCCCTGTACCCGTGTCCAGAGACTCCTCAGGAGAGGAAGGAGATGGCCGCCGGGGTCAACACCCGCATTGATGACCTCCAGATGGTACGCACCAACCTGCTTCTGACATCACACCTGGCCTGTATCCTGCTGCTTCTGACATCACATCCTGGGCCTGTAGTTTGGAAACCTGACTTCCGTTTTCCAATTCCGTTTTCCTCTGAAATGTTACCACCTTCGGTTGGTAGCCCACAGCCCTCAGATAGAAAGAGCAGCAGGAGGAACTAGCCAAATATATTAGATTAGATAAGCCCTCCGTGCCGAGAGAGCAGATGTAATGAATGGAGTTGATCTTTCCAATAACATCTCAATGCCCTTAGATCCGATTAGGGGGGTTTCTCAAATTGAGTTATCTTCCCGTTGCTTCCCTGCTTCTGATGATGCTGAGAGAGGGAGCTGAGCGATGACCACAGCAGGCTGGGGGCGGGAGGCATCTGGACCAGACGGACCTCTGCCAGCGTGGGCCCATGCCCCGGTGGAGGCGCTGGTGTAGAGAGAGTTTATACAGGCCTCTCTACCTGCAGCCATCACACTGTGCAGGCAGGGCCGGTGGAGCCCGCCCTGCTCTACTCCTGGTGACAACACTATGACTCACTGGAGGTCCACAAGAGGCCCCCCCGAGAAAGAAGGATGAGAGAGAGATGTCCCGAACTCTCACGCACCCACAAATACACTCGCAGTTACACCAACCGCTTGGCTCTCTTTAATCATTATAATCCTTCCTCTTGACACCCTCGATTGTGCCAGGCACCATGCGAGGAACGGTGCCAGTGTTGCTGGCCACTGCAGCCTGTTGAGCCTACAGGCCCTCAGTCTGGCTATGACAACGTGTTATGAAGCCTCTCGCTCAGCATAAACAATCTGTAATGAGCCGAGCCCCCCCCGGGGTACCGCCTAAGGCCCAGGGCCGTGATGACTAAGGTGTGGTGATCCCCTGGAGCGCTGCTTCCCCGATGGCACAGCCAAAAGGATCCTCTCCTTCTTTGGCTGGGAAACCAGGAACCGTCACCCGTCTCTTATCACGGGAGCCAGCTGAATGGGAAGGGGTGTTCTTAATGGCGTCGCGTTACACGTACGCGACCAGAGACCACCCACCTAGATACTCTCACACCCACAAATAAATAGTGGGGTGAACGCACCACGCTCACTACTCTGGAATGAGCTTAGCTCAAATCCTCGGGAGGTGAGTCACATGCTCCTTGTGCTAGTCGTGTGTGTGTGTGTGTGTGTGAGCGTGCGCTTGTGTATTTGTGCAGCTTGTGTGTCTCCGGATTGGATACAGTTACATACCCTGTCTGGGTGGAGATGGACATGGAGGGAGAGAGAGAGAGAGAGAGAGAGAGAGAGAGAGAGGGGTAGAGAGACATTGTCGGCCTTATGCCCATGGCCCCCTGTCCACCAGAGACTCACGCCTGCAAGGGTTCCAGAATGCTCCGCTTGGCCATAGCGACGGGCATACTGTTATGCTCGTTGCTACGTGGGCAGCGGGGCTGTGGATAGTAGAGGAGGGTGGAGCCTGCCCGTTTGGGAAGGCAACAGATATGAGTGTGGGTGTGTGTGAGGGTCTGGGCTGTGTGGGTGTGTGTGGGGGTCTGGGCTGTGTGGGTGTAGGGCAGAGATAAAGTCCCTGTCATCCACTGATCATGAGACGTGCTCTTCTTGCGAGTCATTCTAGTACATTCCTGGGAGTGTCCCCGCCGTAACTTACGGTAAACCGGCAGGCTCACGTCCCAGCATGCACCAGGATCTGCCTCGGGTACACATAGCTCCCAGTAAACACCCCTATTTGTATGAAGCCCTCGGATACCATGGAGAAGGGGATTCACGGTGTCTGCAGTTTTTGGCAAAAGGCCACTCTATCCAATTCAGTCACTAGTCAACATCTAATGTCACACCGACGTGTTCCTGGGTGTTCCTGGGTGTGTTGACCCCCTGATCCCTCTGCCCCACCCCCCTCCCAGGTGCTGAACCAGACCGAGGACCACAGGCAGAGAGTCCTGCAGGCCGCCGCCAAGACGGTGCGGGTGTGGTTCATCAAGGTGAGGAAGATGAAGGCCATCTACCACACCCTCAACCTGTGCAACATCGACGTCACCCAGAAGTGCCTGATCGCAGAGGTCTGGGGCCCCGTGTCCGACCTGGACTCCATCCAGTTCGCCCTGCGTAGGGGCACGGTGAGTGTGTCCCCTCCCCCCACCCCACTCTAACACGTTCTCTCCAGATCATGCGTTGGGTTCAGGATCTGAGCTCGGGGAGACATGGTCGTTCCTCTAGCTTTTAGACCGTCCAGTAGCCAGACGTTCCCGTGCTTCCTCAGCGACAGCGCTAACGGGGCGTGACGCAGCGTTGCGTGACACGGTGGACATGGTCATGGTTTTGCACCTATCAGGAGGCCAGGGGCCAGGCTGAGAAGGGCACGGTGGGAATCCCGTTCATGCTGTTCTGTTCTGGTGAGGTCGGGTACAGCCAGAGTGTAGCAGCCCAACTATCACATGAATCTGCTGAGAGATTCCTATCAGCTTATCTCTCGACCCTGCTGCTGCCTCTCTCTCTGCTCCTGCCTCTCTCTCCTGCCTCTCTCCCTCCTCTCCTGCTCTCTCTCTGCTCCTGCCTCTCTCTCTCTGCTCCTGCCTCTCCTGTCTCTCTCCTCCTCTCCTGCCTCTCTCCTCCTCTCCTTTCTCTCTCCCTCCTCTCCTGCCTCTCTCCCTCTCCTGCCTCTCTCCCTCCTCTCCTGGCTCTCTCTCTCCTCTACTGTCTCTCCTCCTCTCCTGTCTCTCTCCTCCTCTCCTGTCTCTCTCCCTCTCCTGTCTCTCTCCCTCCTCTCCTGCCTCTCTCCCTCCTCTCCTGGCTCTCTCTCTCCTCTCCTGTCTCTCTCTTGTCTTCTCTGCTCCAGCCTCTCTCTCCTCTCCTGTCTCTCCTGTCTCTTTCTCTCTCCTGTCTCTCTCTCTCTCTGCTCCTAGTCATGGGAGAGCAGCTATAGCCTATGTGAACACCCAGAGCTAGATCAGTAGGCCTGTTCTGTTCATGCCAGCCAAGGCTTAGTCCTGTCACGCACCACACTCTCTCCCAAGATGAATATATCCCTGGGCTATTTTTAGCCCCCCTCCCCATGTCCTGTAGAGGAACACAAGGCCCCCCCGCCGCCCCTATTAATACACCCAAGATCCTACCTGGATCTGTCCGCTTCTACCTCCCTGAACCACAGCAGGGAAGGATGAGGTTCACTCAGGAATGGAAGCCTCGTGTAATTCAGACCATCTGTACGGTAGATATCTGCTTAGTATGAATCCCAGAAGCCAGTCAGTGTCACCGGTGTGATGACCTGTGAAAGGCAGGCAGACAGACAGACAGACAGACGACAGACACACAGACAGACTAATGAGGAAAGCAGCAGAATTCCTCTCATTCCTCGATGCTGAGGAGAGTGCAGCTGACTAGCAGGAGCTGCACATGATCCCATTGTGAGGGAGATTACCGCAAAGATTGAACTTTTTTTGAACTTTTTTTCCTTCCACTTTTTCTTTTTAGTCTATAACCAGAAGACTTTAGAGGGATGTTTTTGCCAGTAGCCTTGCTAAATACCGAACTGTAAAAGTGCGTTGTCGTATGATGAGTTCAAAGAGTTTGACCGTGGTCCTGTTCTGGTCGTCCTTAGGAGAAGAGCGGTTCGTCTGTCCCCTCCATCCTCAACAGGATGCAGACCAAGCAGACTCCGCCCACTTTCAACAAGACCAACAAGTTCACCTCCGGCTTCCAGAACATCGTGGACGCGTACGGCATCGGCAACTACCGTGAGATCAACCCAGGTACGCCTCCTCCTCTACCCCCCCTCAGTCACGGCCCTCTTCGTCCATGCTGTCGTATTCCCTCTCTCACTTGGGCTTTCAGAATGCAAACAGCGTCTGTTTACCCAGCTGTGTGTGTGTATGTGTACGTTCTTCACTCATCCGTCCGCATCATCCATGTGGTTGTATTCTGGGAGGCATTTGGTCTTTCCATAGAAAAACACCATCTATGTACCCAGATGCGTGCGTGCTTACCGTAGGTGTGGACCGGCGTATCCCTGTGTCACCACGTCTCCGTCGATCACACGGCACCGTGTGTGTGCGTTGGTGCATTGTGTGTGTGTCCGTGTGAGTGTGCGCGTCACTGCCATCTGCTCATGTTCTCCCCCCCCCGCCCCCCGCCCCGCCTGCCTGCCTGTGGAACCTTCCAGCTCCATACACCATCATCACCTTCCCCTTCCTGTTCGCCGTCATGTTCGGCGACATCGGCCACGGCGTGCTCATGACCTGCGCCGCCCTCTACCTGGTGCTGAGGGAGAGCAGGCTGCTGGCGCAGAAGAACGACAACGAGGTACTGGGCCCCGCCCCATCCCCCCCATCCCCCCCCACGCTCCCTCAGTCATCCTCATCCTGGTCAACCCTGAGACGAACACCTTAGAGCAGTGGTTCCCAACCCTGGTCTGAAGGCAGCCGTATGACTATTTGAATCAGGTGTGTCGGAGCAGGAAACATCTAGAACATGCAGGACAGGGGGGCCCTGAGGACCAGGGCTGGGAACCACGGCCATAGAACACCATACCCTTCTTCTATTCTATATCATTTCTACATCCACATATCCATTTTTGACAGTCTGACTGTGTCATCGGTGTTCTTTTGAACCCGAGACCAGGACCAATGACTCTGGCTGTGTATAGCCCCGGAGGTCAGGCGAGTAACAGTGAGGCCTGTACTCCCAGATGTTCAGCATGGTGTTTGCGGGACGCTACATCATCCTGCTGATGGGACTGTTCTCCATCTACACGGGCATCATCTACAACGACTGCTTCTCCAAGTCCCTCAACCTGTTTGGCTCGGGCTGGAGCGTCCGGCCCATGTTCGACGCCAAAGTGGGAGGCAACTGGACGTGAGTCGCCTCTTTCAAGTCATGTGTGTGTGTGTGCGCTCTGTGCTTTGCCTCTTCAGGCAGTGTGTGCTATAAAAGATGTCCAATGCCCTTCTAGTTTCACAGATGTCGAGAATAACAAAGTTTTGCAGTTGGATCCAGCTATAAGCGGAGTATTCAAAGGACCATACCCGATTGGCATCGACCCAGTGAGTACCCCCCGTAAGTCGCTCTGAGATACAAAGCTTCCTGACGGTCCGTGTCCGTTCTGACCCCGTCGATCTGTCCCGCGTGATCCGCAGATCTGGAATATCGCCGTCAACAAGCTGACGTTTCTCAACTCCTTCAAGATGAAGATGTCCATCATCCTCGGGGTCATCCACATGCTGTTTGGAGTCTCCCTCAGCCTGTTCAACCACCTGTATGTCTCTCCCTCACACTCCCCCTGTCTCACTGTGGTCATGTTTGGTATCTCCATGGAGGTCTCACGTCCCTGTCTTTCTGGCCTCTCTCTCTCTCTCGCTCTCTCTCTCGCGCTCTCTCGCTCTCTCTCTCTCTCTCTCTCTCTCTCTCTCTCTCTCCAGTTACTTCAAGAAGCCCCTCAACATCTACCTGGGCTTCATCCCAGAGATTGTGTTCATGGCCAGCCTCTTCGGCTACCTGGCCCTGCTGGTGTTCTACAAGTGGCTGGCGTACGACGCCCGCACCTCCAGAGGCGCCCCCAGCCTGCTCATCGCCTTCATCAACATGTTCCTCTTCAACTACAGCGACCCCACCAACCAGCCCCTCTACAGGGGACAGGTGAGAACCCACCAACCAGCCCCTCTACAGGGGA
This sequence comes from Mallotus villosus, assembly GCA_903064625.1. NCBI lineage: Eukaryota > Metazoa > Chordata > Actinopteri > Osmeriformes > Salangidae > Mallotus > Mallotus villosus. Next base: position 1,178,828 of record CAEFZP010000199.1, on the reverse strand, counting down.
CAGGTGAGAACCCACCAACCAGCCCCTCTACAGGGGACAGGTGAGAACCCACCAACCAGCCCCTCTACAGGGGACAGGTGAGAACCCACCAACCAGCCCCTCTACAGGGGACAGGTGAGAACCCACCAACCAGCCCCTGTACAGGGGACAGGTGAGAACCCACCAACCAGCCCCTCTACAGGGGACAGGTGAGAACCCACCAACCAGCCCCTCTACAGGGGACAGGTGAGAACCCACCAACCAGCCCCTGTACAGGGGACAGGTGAGAACCCACCAACCAGCCCCTCTACAGGGGACAGGTGAGAACCCACCAACCAGCCCCTCTACAGGGGACAGGTGAGAACCCACCAACCAGCCCCTCTACAGGGGACAGGTGAGACCCACCAACCAGCCCCTCTACAGGGGACAGGTGAGAACCCACCAACCAGCCCCTCTACAGGGGACAGGTGAGAACCCACCAACCAGCCCCTCTACAGGGGACAGAGTGCTGTATGAGGCGTGTCGAGATAAACCCCTCCCTCTCCTCCTTCTCTCCCCAGATGGGACTGCAGAGTTTGCTGGTGATTGTGGCGCTGGCATGCGTTCCCTGCATGTTGATAGTGAAAACCCTGGTCCTACGTCGACAGCACATCTGGAAGCAGAATCTGGTACAGTCTGCCTTCCCTTCAAATCAGAGCCCAAATAAAACCACTCCACAAAGTTCTCACTTAACGGGTACATTTAGAAACGTCAGAGCAGCAAGACAGTGTGCAGGTTTGCAGGTGGTGGCGGTGACCCCAGTTTGACCCCAGTTTGACCCGTGCTCTGTTGTGCTTCCCAGGGCACTCAGAGCTTTGGAGGGATCCGGGTGGGGAACGGACCCACGGAGGACGAGGCTGAGATCATCCAACACGACCAGCTGTCCCAGCACTCTGAGGATGAGCCTGAGGTGAGGGACCCCCCCCACCTCCCTGTCTCACTCTCCCCAGTCCTCCAACCCCCCCACCTCCCTGTCTCACTCTCCCCAGTCCTCCTCCTCCATGTCTCACTCTCCCCTAGTCCTCCAACCCCCCACCTCACTGTCTCACTCTCCACAGTCCTTCTCCTCCCTGTCTCACTCTCCCCAGTCCTCCAACCCCCCACCTCCCTGTCTCACTCTCCCCAGTCCTCCTCCTTCATGTCTCACTCTCCCTAGTCCTCCACGCCCCCACCTCACTGTCTCACTCTCCCCAGTCCTCCTCCTTCATGTCTCACTCTCCCTAGTCCTCCACGCCCCCACCTCACTGTCTCACTCTCCCCAGTCCTCCTCCTCCCTGTCTCACTCTCCCTAGTCCTCCACGCCCCCACCTCACTGTCTCACTCTCCCCAGTCCTCCCTCCCTGTCTCACTCTCCCCAGTCCTCCTCCTCCCTGTCTCACTCTCCCCAGTCCTCCTCCCCCACTCCCTGTCTCACTCTCCCCAGTCCTCCTCCCTGTCTCACTCTCCCCAGTCCTCCTCCTCCCTCCTCCTCCCTGGCCTGCCCCTGCCTCCTGAACACAGCGGTCTCTCCACAGTAGGGAGGGGGAACAAAGCAGGCCCAGGCCAGGATACAATGACCCTGAATAATTGAAGACACCCGTCACACTGGAAACCCTGTTGAGAGCTCCCATTTCATTTCCACCGGCTCAGGAAAGCACAGAACAACATCAATATTGTAGGTGGAGGCTGGTTTGGAAAGAGGAAGTCACGTTTCTTCACGCCACCGCTCATCTGTTTTTAGGCGGTTTCAGTCCCGTTTTAGCCCGGTTCCCTTCCTTCTTTGATCGTCTTTTTAAGGAACCTCTAAAACGACACAGCGGCCTTTCGTGTCTGTGGTGTGAAGTTCAGCCCAGATCAGTGGGGGTGTCTTCTCACCAGAGCCAGGTCGATGGTTTGAACAGACTCGTCTGACAGCTGCATAGACACAAAGGGGCCTGGGATAGATCCTTAGATAGAGCCACATCAGCTCTCTGTTCTCCGGGGGTGTGACCTTCTCAAGGGGAAACACGTTTCATTTGATCAAACATTTATAAACATGTTAATGGCTAAACAAAGCCAGTGCCCTTTTTAAACGGGCTGTCCGTGTGAGACTCCCCTGTCGTGCTTCAGCTAACTGGAAGTTAATGCTGTAAATATTAGTAGGCTATTCCCAGGCGAGCTGGCGTGTTACTCTGTCTCGCGTTAATAACCCGCTCTTCAGGTTTGGTCGTTGAATAGGCCTGCGTGTGGGCGCACTTACAACAATGTAGCATTTTGGGCAATTTCGTTTTGTTACTTGTTCACTGGCTCAGCGGGCCCATGCTGGGTGTCTGTGTGGCTCCTCCCCTCTGCCTAGGCAGGTTGTGCCTGGTGTCCAGTCAGTGAACATGACACATGAGCTTTCATAGAGAAGCTTGTGTTTTAACAGACTGTGCTCGACCCCTGGGCCTGCTTAAAGCCGACTTGTCAGCTGGTCGAGTATGGCAAGTATGTCCATTGTCGCTGACCCCAGCTACGTTTATGAAGTAGGGGTGTTTGATTGGACAGAATACGGCCTGATCACTGGAACATGACCCTCTGGGGTTGGGCGATGTGATCCTAACCCTCGCTAGCCCAGCTGTTGGGCCAGGCTAAGTGGGTCAGTGCATATCAGCTCTTTTGCCGTGTCCAACGGCAACCGGAGACACACGCCATAACAGCATTCACAAGATGGCAAAGACCTGAGAATGCCCTTGTAGAATGTTGTCACTGAATACTGAAGGGACCCAGTTCAGAGCACCAACAGGTGAACCTCTGCAGTGACAGAGCCCCACAATGGCTAGCCAGAGAAGTTGAGGACTATGCTACGTAAACACCTTAGTTCTCATTTTTTTTGTGTGCGTTTTTTTTTCTCCCGCTCATGTCATTTCTCTCGTCACTAACCCCGTGTCTGTGTGTCACTAACCCCCCCCCCGTGTCTGTGTGTCACTAACCGGGACCTGACCTGTTGTCATTTCCTTTCAAGGCTACCGAGGAGGAAGTGGTAAGACAGGAGCTCATGTCCCCCTAGCGCATGTTTTACTAGTCTGTCTGTCTCACCGTCTGTCTCCCCGTCTGTGTGTCTGTCTCACCGTCTGTCTCCCCGTCTGTGTCTGTCTCACCGTCTGTCTGCCTGTCTGTCCATCTGTGTGTCTGTCTCCCCGCCTGTCTGTCTGTCTCCCCGCCTGTCTGTCTGTCTCCCCGTCTGTCTGTCTGTCTCCCCGTCTGTGTGTCTGTCTCCCCGTCTGTGTGTCTGTCTCACCGTCTGTCTCCCCGTCTGTGTATGTCTCACCGTCTGTCTGCCTGTCTGTCCATCTGTGTGTCTGTCTCCCCGCCTGTCTGCCTGTCTGTCCATCTGTGTGTCTGTCTCCCCGCCTGTCTGTCTGTCTCCCCGTCTGTGTGTCTGTCTCACCGTCTGTCTGTCTGTCTGTCTGTCTGTCTGTCTGTTTGTCTGTCCTAGTTACCTGCTTCTGTTTGTGTGTTAGTGTTCCTGATGGTCCTGTTGGCTGTGTGTGTCTCTGTGTTGTGTGTGTTCTTGGTGGTTCTCTGGGTGATGGAGGGTGTGACAGGCTCCAGGGCCCCTGGGCTGGGCAGCATCAGTAGGCTAGTGCTTCCTGTGGGTCCTAATCAGGCGGCGGTGCATGAGGGGCCCCTGGCTGTGCAGGGCTCCTAATGGGGCAGAGGGGCCTTCATTGCAGCTTGGGATCTGACTCCACTCTGCTGGGGAAGCTGGGTTGGTAGCAGATGTTAGGGTGGGCTCTTCTGAATGGCTTGCTGGTTGATACCTCCTCCTGCGTCTATGTGAACCTGCAGCACTTAGTCCTGCTCCCCCAGTCAGGTTATGGCCCAGGAGCTGGGGGATGTTGACGTGTCTGGTCTCTCTCTCTCTCTCCCTGTCTCTCTCTCTCTGTCTCTCTCTCTCTCCTCCACAGTTTAACTTTGGGGACATGGCAGTGCACCAGGCGATCCACACCATAGAGTACTGTCTGGGCTGCATCTCCAACACGGCCTCCTACCTCCGACTGTGGGCCCTCAGTCTGGCACACGCACGTGAGTCTCCGCACGCACGCACACACACACACACCCATGCACACACGTGCACGCACACACACACAGCCACTTCTCCCTCTCTGGGTAGTGTTGCCCTTAACCCTGTGTGTGTGTGTGTGTGTGTTGCACAGAGTTGTCGGAGGTGCTGTGGACCATGGTGATGCACATCGGCCTGTCGTCTCGAAGCTTCGCCGGCTTCCTGTTGCTGAGCGTCATCTTCGGGGCCTTCGCCGTGCTCACCGTGTGCATCCTGCTCATCATGGAGGGGTCTGTCGGCCTTCCTGCACGCGCTCAGACTGCACTGGTGAGTGTCTCACTTCCTCTCACTCACACGCCTCAAACTGTCACCCTCCGCGTCTTCTCTCGTCAGCAGTTTGTTGTGGGTGAGTTGGTTTTGCGGGGACTGTTCAGCAGGCTGGCTGTGTGTGTGTGTGAGCGGGCTCAGCCAATGGCGTGGCTCAGTCTGTTATTTAAGTCTGTGTGGAATCCCTGGAGAGGATCACATGACTCTCAGACAAACTACAGCTGGCCAGATCCATCTTAATATAGCCACTCTCCGAGCCAAATATATTTCTTCTTGTTAAATCTTCTTTATCCCAATTATACCACCCAATGAGACAAAATAATCGTCGACGGTTCATTAGTATTAGTTTTGTTGGCTTAAAAAATACAAAAAATATGGAAGAAAGGTGAATTCAGTTGTCCGCGGTGTCGTGGACAGTGGTCTGTAGCGCCCCCTACTGGTGGCAGCAGATCTTATCTCAGATGACCAGTGATCCATGCGAGACTGAAGCGTGCCTCTCTGGCATGTGCTTTATGCTTTTAGAAGCTGATGTTCTCTCACACCTCCTGTTTCCTGGCCTGGAGCCCTCAGTATGTTCAGGGCCAGCCAGGCAGCGGATAGTACATGTCTGATGCTAGTCTGGCCTGCAGGCCGTCTGGCTCTGTCTCATGTCTGAGAGGCGGTGCGTCACCCAGACTGCTGGGTTCTGTAGTTCTTCTAGGGCTCCCCAGGAGTCTTTGCTGTCCGTTCATCAGCCCATGTGATCTGGCGTGGGCGTGTGTCACAGCCTACGGGAATGGGCCTTGAGAAGCCACTGGCACAGTCACAGAGCGGGTGACTGACACCAGTGATCAGGGCTCCGTGTACCCATCCCAGGAATGCAGACGAACCAGCAGCCTGGGCCGCTCCCTGTACACGGCCCCCTGGGGGGGACCAACGGGAGGCTCAGTGCTGGAGATCAACCGACCCAGAGCCCGCCTCTGTTGATCTGGTTTGATCAGGCCTCTGTTGTGGATGCCTGTCAGCTGTGTTTGTGCCCCCCCCCCTCCCCCTCCCCACCAATCCAGACAGCCTCCGGAATGACAACCCCGTCTGCTTCCTCGGTTGAAAGGTCACCCAGACGCAGGGTCTGTGTGTATAAATAGCCCCGGGGGGGAGGGGGGGAGGGGGGTTGGGCTCCAGGCTCAGGTTCAGGATGGAGGTGGGCTCTGTTACGAGCTGCTCTACAGAGAGACACTGTGGTATGGGGAGCAGGGTTCAAGACTGGATTGCCTTTTACGTTTCGACCTTTGCAACTGACTTAGTGCTAGACTGTTACTGTCTACCACTCCTGTTACCTCATTCATATCCTTGATTGGCAGGCGAACTGACAAGCAACAGCCCACTCGTTTATACTGTTCAACTTCAATTTATACTGTTTTTTTCTTTTGTTCCCCCCCCCCAGGGTGGAATTCCAGAACAAGTTCTACACTGGGCAGGGCTTCAAGTTCCTTCCGTTCACCTTTGAATGCATTCTGGAAGGGAAGTTGGAAGACTGAAGAGGACATTCCTCCCGCCTCGTCCTCACACACACGCCACACTGTGCTCCTCTTCACTGAGGTGTTCAGTCGTGAGTCTGATGTCAGGTAGACTCTACCCCCCTGGTTGTTGCTTCAGGAACTATGCTATTGAATGACACTCCTTAAATCAAACTTTCAAAAACTGACAACGTTTTCCAGACGGATCTGTTCTGTGCCCAGCTCTGTTAAACCATGCTACATATTAAACATGTTTCAAGCTCAGTGCTTTAGTTTCTCTGCCAGATAACCTTCTTCTGAAGATCCGTTGACCCATGACCTCATTGTCATTTGGGATTGGTTTCGATTATTTGATCAGTTATTTATTCTCTGAAGGTCCTGTGGAAACATGTCCATGTGAAGCTCTGTGTTGATCTGTCCACTGATGATTGGAAATGCTTTTGGTTCAATAGTTCCGTTCTGCAGATATGTGTTGATTGATTCAGAGACAGGGTTCTGTCTGAGGTGAAGGATGACCGTCACCTGACTCTCTGAGCTGCACCCGAGTTCCCCCTCTCGCCTCACCACCTTTAGAAAACTCAAACAGCTCTAGCGTGTGTTCCATTGTTAAGTCAGTCCCGCATACACCCTCTCTATAGCTGCTCAGTGAGAACACACACACACACACACACACTCTCAGGTTGCACACACGTAGCTCTACTGTGAGGGTCTAAAGGGAATAACGCATGACTACTTATTTGGATGATCATAGCATTGTCCTCAATATGCAGAGGGGTTGATGTACTGTGTGTGTGTGTTGACTGTTCTGTTTCAGATATGTCTGTCTGGAGTGGACTGAGGGGTAATCAGTTGTGTGTGTGTAGTCTCGCTAGCCAGAGATTATTTAACTGGTCTAAAATGTAGCCAGACTTTCAGTGATAATCCATGACTATTAGATTATCTGTCATCGTGTGTAGAATTGTCGTTCTTGTTGTTGTCGTGCTTGTTTTTCCAGATGTGTTAACGTATTAATTTTCTGTGAATGTTTACAATCTGACTGGGGAATTTAGAGGACGGTGGGGAGGACAGAAGGATTTTGACAGACAGACGAACATTAATTGTTGTAAGATCCAGACCGAATAGGATGGGAGTAGCATTAAGTATCTGTGTATATGTTTGTCAATAAAGACAAAGAAATGGGTTTCATGAGAATCGTTTTTTTTCTAAGATGTGTGCCCACTCCCTACCCACACTCTCCTTACTAGCATGCAGTGTTTATGAATGGGGATGATCTAGTGTGCCATCTGGTGGCTATAGAGTGTAATGCGGATAGAATGCTCCATTATACACTGAACAATATAAACTTTTTTTTACACATTTTAGAGTGGCCTTTTATTGTGGCCAGTCTAAGGCACACCTGTGCAATAATCATGCTGTCTAATCAGCATCTTGATATGCCACACCTGTGAGGTGGATGGATTTTCTCGGCAAAGGAGGAGTGCTCACTAACACAGATTTAGACAGATTTGTGAACAATATTTGAGAGAAATAGGCCTTTTGTGTACATAGAAAAAGTATTAGATCTTTGAGTTCAGCTCATGAAAAATGGGGGCAAAAACAAAACTGTTGCGTTTATAATTTTGTTCAGTGTAGTTCCTCAGGGCTCCTCATGGTGGCAATGTTGAACTGTGATGAATGAAGCAGTAGCTAAAAGTTCTACTGGTGAGTGTTGGTGTGTGAGTAGGGGAGGGTTAAGGGGAGCTTGGCCAGGCTTTTAAAGGGGACTTTGGATGTCTCTCCAGACTGCTGTCACGAATGAATGCTCCTTCCTAAGTAAGTGAAGTATGAAATGTGTTTTTCAAAATGATTGGCTGCATGTCACAACAGGAAACTAAAGGTACATTTAGTTCAGTTTACTTAGAACATGTTCCTGGAAGTTCATTAAGCCATATTCCTGGTACCATGGTATCCTCACTGTCTTCAGGACAGATAAAGTAGATGACTTACCTGCATTATAAGTGAATTTGAGGATGAAATGTGATATCAGAGGCCTGTTCCAGCACAAATAAAACAACCCCAGAAGACCTCGGCACTTCACATACTGATATACAGTTGTGTTCCACATGATGGCATTTTTATGAAGTAAGTACTTAATAGTCTGACGTTACAGTGACTGATCATGGCAAGGTACTATATGATTACTCCAAACTTTATTAAGTAGACAGTTATTTATGTTCCTGCACAGGGAGAGGTCACTCTGCCCTTTCTGATCCTGTCAAAGTCAGCATGGAGATGGGAGGCTTCCCTTCCCTACTAAACCTGCTCTGGTTATCAAATGAAAGAATGACTATTCAGGGAGAGGGGTGGAGGAGGGCTTGCTACCGCTGTGCAGGGTAGTAGTGGCTGTTGGTGTGTGTCTGAGTTCAGCCTTTATGATTGGTGCTCAGTCCTGGGACCGTTGCTAGGCGACCTCAGGAGGAGAACTCGATGTTCTCAACTAGGAGAATGTACATTCTATCAACAGTCCCTATCGGCCACAACATCCTACCATGTGGCAATAGAAAGAGAATAGTGTTTACATTTCTTAGGAGTTCCTCCAAAGCAGAAAAGTTGAGTTTTCAGGTTGTTATTCTGCCGCCTGATTCAAGAGTATCGAAGCTGACTAGAAATGATTGATTTTCGGAAAGCGAAGAATGCCTTTGGAAGATAGTTCAGGGGATAGGTAACAGTCATCTCAGGGTACCCTAACCCTAACCATCATCTCAGGGTACCCTAACCCTAACCAGCAGCCTTGGTGCTATGAGCCAGAGGGTCCCATTGCAGAGAGATGAGGACGAACACGATAGGTGACACCTGTTCAACATGTGTCAGACTGGCCCCAGCTCTGTGGTAGGTCACTAGATTAGAACCTCACAATGTATGCCACGTTTCATAACACGTTCTGAAACTCAGCCCATGCTATAAGTTGATTAACAACATTTGCTTGGTGGTTGAGTGTGATAGATGTTGCTCTCCAGGCTGGTGGTGTACTTGCTGTTCTCGCCTTGCTCCTCTCATTAGTCTGATTGGAATGCCACTGCCATGTCACTTCCTCACCAGGTCCCCTTTCCTTCTGCATTCTGAGCCTCGGAATGTCATTGATCCTTTCCTTTAGGTCAGGAAACTTGGCAGTGGACATCGGATGTGACATTCCCTGTGACCAGCCCCGAAAGTTCGTTAATCAGAATCAGAATCAGCATTATCGGAAGGAATTTTGACTCCATCCTATTGTTAGCGTCCTGGAGAAAAGGAATTTGAGAGTATAGCTCTCTCTCTGGATCAGAAAACACTGAATGATTAACGACGGTGGGAACATGATGTAGCTGTGATCCTTCCCGCTCAAAGCATGACTGACATTCATGTTGATGTGACTTTTTTAGTTGAGTTAAGGGACTTCCTCATTACATTCCTTTGAACGTTCTAGTCCTCATTCCTCCCAGCCTTGTGAACAGCCCGTTGTACACAAAGACATGTCGTGCCTGAGAGGAAAAGTAATATTCTAGAAACTGTCAGACAGATTGAAGGATTATCGAGAGTGCTTGAGGGTTCTTTGATTGACGAGTCCATTAGGTGTGTGGGACATCCAGGTGAGTGTGGGTCATGGAAAGCTTGTCTTTACTCTGTGGGCGGGGCCTTTTCCTCACTGGCGTGTTATTACTGCCAGGTCTTCAGATAACATTGTTAGTGAAACAGGGTTTCAAGACCTGTCTGGCCTCGCCATTGTTTTCAGATTTCATTCTTTTTTTTTGTGCTCACTGATTTGGCCGATTACATCAGGAAACTTCACACAATATGAAAATCTGACACTAATGACGACAATACACACAGGTTCTCTCAAACACACAGACACACACACACCTCCGTAGGAGACAGTTACATAACAAAAAGAAGGAGGAGGTGGAGGAGGAGGAACGAAGTATCACGAGTGGCAGACACATAAAGAGGGAATGGCTGCCCATTTCAGCCAATTAAAGTGTCCTGTACTCATGGCAACCTTGAAAGAATTCCTGATTCATGGAAGCACCCAGAGCTAGTCAGAACCAGTAAAGCCGGTCCATCATAGAATCAAAGAGTACATATCTGTCATCGATCTGCTTCCCACGCCAACAGAATGAGTGAAATGCCACCCGACCACTATCTAATCTCTGATGAAACTATTATGGCAACATAAAACAACATCAAAACAGTTTATTTTGAGCTTTGATCTTTTTATTGTCGTTTCCCCATACTGCAGGTACATGGGATTCTAGTGGTCTTCCCAAAGAGACCCAGGCCATGTCTCCACACATCGTGTGTGTGTGTGTGTGTGTGTGTGTGTGTGTGTGTGTGTGCGTGTGTGCGTGTGTGCGTGTGCGTGTGCGTGTGTGTGTGTGTGTGTGTGGCCATGTCTCCACATGGGACAACATCTAGAAAAGCCAGCAGAGACTGAAACTGAAGAAGGAGAGGAGGGAAAAAACTCCAGGGAGCCAAGAGTTTGTGGTGCCCCCTCTCCCTGAGCCCCACAGGCCAGTGCTTTGGGGTTGTGTGTTTGTGTCTACATGTGTGTTTGTGTCTACGTGTGTGTGTGCTTGTGGGTTGTGGGGGGGTTGGAAGTTGTCCGTTCCACAACCCCAGAGTTAGGGTAGAGGCAAGGCACTGTTTGTGTTGTGATTGGTTGGAAAGTTGAAGTTGAAGTCAGAGAACTCCAGACCACCAGAATCTGCAGTTCCCCCCCCCCATCCTGAAACACAGAGATGCTTCCAGAAGTGTGTGTCTGCTGGTGAGTGTGCACGTGTGCGTGAGTAAGCAGACCTGTAGTCGAAACCTGAACCTGCAGTATTTTTGTAACTGTTCGTGAGCTTACCCACACAGAAAAGCAAACGCTGTAAAGATGGACTTAGCGGTGCCAGTCGAGTCTTAGAGCTCAGCATCATCCCTGCCAGCCGTGCCCGGTGTCATGGCAGGATACGGACGCCACAGCCAGCACCGTCTGACCTAGCCGCCACTTATTGTTTAAAAGCGTTTTTGTTGTTCTCAAGCTGTTTCCAGGGACAACAAACCACCAGCTGTGTCTAACCAAAGGCATTCAAGTCTCAGCTCAGAAATGAGAAACACATTACCAGTTGTTAGGGCTGCTTTGCCCTCTTTGAAAACGTTTTTCTTTCCCTCTTCAAAGCGTGACCGGGACACGTGAAAGCAATGATCGAAATATTTCTTCTTGATCTGCACCTATTGCAAATGATGGCATTTCTCAGTCTTTGAGGAGCTTTTTGAAATAAGACTGTGATGGGACTCAGGTTAAGTCAGAGGCTGAGGATGAAGGGCTCCGTGTGGACTCTCCCTCTGATGACCTCCACTCCACTGGACCATCCCTGGACAGGTCTCCTCCCAAGCATTCATCACAATAAACTGCCTTTGTAGATAAGAGCATTTTTGTAGGGGGGGGGGCATTACCGTTCTACATCCGGAGGTTTTACGTGATGCAGTATGCACCTTGTAACTTGTTGCTAGAGGTCAAAGCTGGAATGTGACACTAGTTAACTAATTTGGCAAATCCTCCAAGGAGGCCCATACCAGAAAACCCTCCAAGAATCACTCCAGGAAAAGCTCTGAGCTTTCCACATTTTCACATTCCGCTGATGAGAAGAAAAAAAAGGATCGTAAACATACATTTGGAAATGATATAACAAATTCTCCAAAGTGGACATGGCCCTGAGAGAGAGAGGTGGAAGGTGGGTCGTGTGGAAGCAGTGAAGCCTCCCGGCCCCCCCAAAGATGAACTGCTTTCTTGATCCTTCTCTTGACTGCTCTGACATGACCGTGGCAGCAGAATAATGAGGCCATAACCAGGAACATAAGCCTCAAGGAATGTCCCCATTATGTAAGGTGTGTGGGAGCAGCTTCTACGAACACTGACAGACAAGGGAGATCTAGAGATAGTGAGATTGAAAGAGACAGTGCAGGGGGACAACACGGACGTGAGAAAGACAAACAGAGGAGAGTCGGGCAGGGAGACGAGGATGGAGGGAGAGGTGTACTAGTCATGTGCGGAACATTGTATTCCAGTCAAATACCGGCGATACTGGGTTGAGCGTGTGAAGGAGGTGTGTCTTTCACACAGACACTGCTAAAGATAAAACAGCCCCGATGATGTCATGTGCTCTTGTATCTCTCCTTCATTTGCACAGTTCCCAGAATACAAGGCCATTTATGATTCACGTGTATAGAAAACGACACAGTAAACACAACAATCACTTCCCTAGTGTTTGCCCTATTCAAATTAGATCGCCACCTTCAAGCCTTCCAGCCAGTCGACCAAAATAATCGACCTTCCATTACGCCACATTGAGATAACCAGTAGAAACACTGGGAGGAGCGGAGACTCCCTCGCCCCAACATGAGGTTATGATTCTCTGTCCTGGGTCTCCCGAAAGCTGCAGGGGTCGAGGTCGGGAGGCTCCAGGTGCTGACAGCCGTGTCTCAGGTTTAGGAGAGCTGATTACTTTGGGATGAAACACTCGCTGGCTGATTTCAGCAGCCATCACTTACGGTCCTGCGGGTGTTGACATCTTCCACACGTGTTAGTGGGCAGATGTTTTCTATCCCTTCTAGATACGAGAGATAATGCAAAGCACTGGGATCTTTGCTAAATCCTTATATAATGGATCATACCTTTAACATCAAACGTTACGTAAAGTTATCCAGAAGAATTGTTTCTAGGAAATGCTCATTAAATCAGCCCAGAGTTCATGCTAAGTCTTGAGTTAAGACTTAACATTCATGGCATTCATGTGCTTGTGTGTTTTCAAAATATATATCTGTAGGATAAATTCGGCCCTCTCTGAGAGGCCTGACGGTTCCCCACCGTGCGACACAACACCACCTCCCCTTTCAGGGGACACATTACACGAGGATGAGGAGGAAAGGGGGGAAAACAGGAAGGAAACAGAAACTAAATTATTTGAAGAAAAAAATAAAATGTGTTCCTTTGTTCCAAAACAGCAGCATATCCCTGCTGGAGAGGAGCTAGATAGCGGGGGCTCTGGAGCAGCTAGGCCCATGCAGGGTGCACCCTCTCTCCCCCCTCTCCCTCCTCCCTGGAAGGAGCTGGTCAGCAGGGCACAGTCCAGCCAGAGGAAGAGCACATTAAAGCAAGAATTCCAAACATGGCCAGGCCATTGTTCAATCTTATTACTGAAGTAAATAAGAGAAAGGATGTGTGTGTGCGTGTGAGAAAGAGAGAGAGTGTGTATGTGTAGGAGAGAGAGAGAGAGAGAGATAGAGAGAGAGAGAGAGAGAGTGAGGAGAGAGTGTCTGTGTAGGAGAGAGAGAGGTGTGTTTACTGAGGAGGAAAGGATGTCTTCATGGGACATTTCCTATAAAGACCGTCTGGACATTTCTGGATACTAGCTGGTCAGATTTGTTTTCTTCTGTTGTTTGAGTGTCCGTTCCTCAAAACAAACTCCTTAGAAAGGATAGACAACGCTACTCTGAATGCGTATATACAAAGTTAATCTACTGCAATCAAAAGTCAAATGAAAGTCAATGAGTTTGATACAAAATGTATATTTATTCTCTCATTCAATACATTTTTCTAGGCATGCCAACAATATTTATTAATTTGAATGTAGTCCAAATGGACACAAGTGCAAACCTACCTGAAGTTCATTAGTCGAAAACAGGAATGGAAGACAAATAATTACAAAGACCATGTAAAAAAAGAAATATACAGTACAATCTCCGTTTAACATTTACGCTTCTTAAAAGAATAGAAAAAATATTTAAGAGATTAATCTTTAACACAACATACATTTCAGTACTTTTTAAAACAAGAATTTTTCAATAAAAATGCTCTTGTTCCTCACATACGTGGCGTTTTACAAAGCTGTCGGGCCTTACTAAGCTGGCCTTCTGTTGGCCAGAAAATCATTTAAGCCACCAATCAAGTCAAACATCACTAACTGAACCGCTTGTGACATCACCAGACACCTCCTCTCTATGAACGCATCACTATGTTAAGCAGAAGGGTATCCATGGCGATATTTTGAATGGCAAATGAATGACAGTTTACAGAAGGGCAATTGTGCAACAATAGCAAAATATTCTCACAAAAGTACAAACAGAAAAACAATAAACAAAAAAACAGTAGAGGCTACTACTGTATGTGGCACATGGTGGAGGAGTGATGCAACATGGAGTGGACTGAAACTATGTACATGTGTGTCCAAGTCACTCAACTGTGCTTTACATCTTATCAAGCTGCTTTGGCTTCTTACCATATGTGACGATCAACGACAGAAATTGAACAGAAAGTGCTCGAGATTGTCTTTTAAACTACGACATGGTGGGCAACCTGGTGCCTTTGTATATCCGGGGAGCCAAAAGTGGTCACACAAAAAACACACATAAATAAAACACGCATTTGACACTTGTGATTGGTTTCCGTGAGGTCACATCCCTGACCTAGTGGTCTTCTGCTTTCCGAGCGGGCTCAGTCATCGTCCCCTCTACATCCTTCATTCTGTAAACAACAGTCAACCAGGCAGCCACAGAGGAGGTCCATCGTGGGAAGGAATCCAACTGGTTCTGCCACCAGTTCGCAAGGACTGAAGTCAAGATCAGAGCCCTGGTTCAAACATCAAGGGCTGACGCCCGTGGCAACCTGCGATGGCTACCCCCCCCACTATGTCAGGAAGCAGGAAGTGATTCGTCCCTCTGTCCAGCCACGCAGGCCAGTGGCCGGGCTGCACATGCAGAGTGCACTGTCACTTCAGACAAGAAGCTACCAGCATAGGGTACACGCACACACACTCAGGCATGAGTTCAAAGATGGTCACAACAGACATCACACACCTACCACAGCAGCAGCATGCATGCATACAGTCACACAGACAGAGCTATAGCAGGGGCCGGTATCGGACCACACAGACTCTCACTGTCCATCTATTCAGTCGATGGACAAGGCAGGAGGGGGTCCACAGCTCAGCATATGAGTTCCTGCTGGATCTCTGGCCGTGTGGGGAAGTGGGTCTCGGTGAAGGAGAAGGTGTCCCTGCCTGCCTTCACCTGGCCCGGGCACGTCAGGTACGAGCCTCTGGCGTCCAGGTCTGGGGAGGGGGCGGGGCTCTCTGGCTCAGACTCTGATTGGCTCATTTCAGGCTCATCCAATGAGGACGCAGGGCTGGTGAGGTGGTGGGGGTGGTTGTGGGAGGGGCCGTTTAGCCAGGGGTGACTGAGGCAGTCCATTGCAGTGGCTCTCTTCCTGTGGACAGAAACACGCAATTGATGAGTGGAGGTTCTTAAGACCCAACAGTCTGGAGAGGAACATGTGGAACAGTACAAGGCGAGTCTTCATATCTTCGTTCCCCCTCATTCCCTTCCCCTGTCCCCCCGAAAACGCTCTCTTTCCAGCATTAATTTAGAGAAACCACGAAAGGGGATTGCTCTTCCAAAGATTTCCGCCTAAGGGATTACTCACACAGGAATTTTTCCACTTTTTTTACGCCACTGATAATCTGCAGCAATCAAAGATGGAGATCCTGGAGCCAAAGCAGAGCGAGGCTACTGCAAGGCCTCCTGTGCAGCAACACTTTGTTACAAAGCGACAGGAATGACATACACAGCCAAGATGACAGATGTATTCCTTCTCCTTTTGCCAAAGAACGTCAACTATAACAAATGTGATGTGTAAATAAACCTCATTTTACAAGACATTCTGTTCTCAGTCTATGAAGGATAGTTGCCACACACATGGGGCAAATACAGGAAAGAGGATGTGCAGCAAGTCTGGGTGTAATTCACTTCCTCTGTCACATTCCTGACGTAAAAAACAAGCCCCGAGAATCAGCCCTGTAACCCGAGAGTTCTACTGAGGTCCAAACACAAATCATCACAAATCCAACAGCTCTGAGACATTTTCTTCTCTTTTTTTTTAAACCATGGTCCAAAGCTCGGGTCCCTATGTATTTACGGTGCTGCAGAGAACAGATCAGTGAGAAAGATGAAAGCAGTCCTCACCTGGGGTTCTTAATGAGGAGGGACTGGATGAATTCGATGGCCAGAGAGGAGACCCCCTCGAAGGTATCCTGGGAGAAGTCCACGTTGACCTGGGAGACGTTGAGGAAGGTCTCCTGCTTGGTGTCTCCCAGGAAGGGAGACTCCCCCGTCAGCATGACGTACGTCAACACCCCGATACTCCTGAGAGGAGAGGGGCGGAGGAGGGAAGGAGGGAAGAGGGGCGGAGGAGGGAAGGAGGGAAGAGGGGCGGAGGAGGGAAGGAGGGAAGAGGGGCGGAGGAGGGAAGGAGGGAAGAGGGGCGGAGGAGGGAAGGAGGGAAGAGGGGCGAGGAGGGAGGGGAGACAAGATGCAAAAGTTAAGACGACAGACTTCTAACGTGATATGTATCATGAACCTAATTCCGAGAATGAAATGGCAGTTTGTTTTTGTCGTTTTTCAAATAAACTCATGGGAGTCGGTAGCACATGCGCACGTGGCTGTTTTCAGGTTATTCCATTGTCCTAGAATCACTCCACAGAAGAACACGAGACCCTGCGGGCTCAGTAAGGTGGTGGACCTTGTCCTCTTAGCTCAAACTCACCACATGTCTGTTGCGGTGCTGATGGGTTCATAGTTCAGGATCTCTGGAGCTGTAAAGGACAAACAAAACCCTTCATTAGTCTAGATAACCCCAGAGTGGTGATGTCAGGGGTCATCCCAGGGTCACGCCTGCCCTGCAGGGTCGTAGAGGAAACTCACCGACATACTCCGGGGTGCCCAAGATCTCCCTGACCTCCGTCACACTGTCCATGCGTCTGGACAGGCCAAAGTCCACGATGCGGATATCTCCCCAGAGGACTGGCGCTGGTCAGCAGGATATTCTGGGGCTGAAAGAGAACATGGAGAGATAAGACTGAATCCTACACAACACATACAGTTGCAACATTTCTGGTTACGTGATCAGTGTTGACTATCATTTGGGATAAGGCTTAAGCCCTATACTGGAGGTAAACTCATTCAGCTCCAGACTGACAGCGAGGATTAGGTCCGGTGACATCAATCCCATCGCTGGTCTTTCTCCTGAGCTCGACCCCTGCCCTGAGCCTATTAGATCAGTCCGATTGAAGGTGGGACTCCTCTGACGAACAATTAGACGGGCCCCTGTGATAGGTCAGATGCTTCTCGTGGCTTAACCCAGGGTTGTGATGGCTTCCTGCCCGACGACTCTCATAGGGGTGAATGATCTGCTGGCCGGGGGCACGTGGCTAGGTCATTACATCCTGGGATATTGCTCAAACTACAGAAGGACAGTGAGGAAGTCACCTAGACGCTCCTCCTCCTCTCCTCTCCTGAATGCCGTTTAAACTATCTAGATGAGGAACATCCCCTTGGAACATAAAACACAATTTTACACTGATGCTTGCAGAGAGCTGACATAATCCAAAACTACATTTTCCTCATCATCATCATCATCGTCGCTGATGAAGGCTGAGGGCTTTGATGTCTATATGTTGACAGGCAGACCTATAAGACTGTGGCGCGCCGCTTTTGTTCCGTTTAAATCACGGAACACTCTGGAAACCAGACACTGACAAGATTCATTTGTTAGAGTTCAGGGCTCCCACCAGGGTAAAACACTTGTCGATTCAGGACTCGTAAAAGCCAACAGTTCCTAACAAGGGCCTTCTTTATTGTCCAGAAATGTCACATCTATTAGACTGGACAGTTATTGGTCTGCTACACTCCACTGGAGGGGGTCCGCTTGCGTAAGAGGATACATGTACTGCGGAAAGTCGACTCGTCCAGGAAGTCCTACAGGCACGGTCTACTGACCTTCAAGTCCAGGTGCACCACGTTGTTGCAGTGCAGAAAGGCCACCCCATCCAAGATCTGCCTGGCCAGTCTGATGACGTCATTCTCTGTGAAGGCCTCGTCGTTGTCGGCAACACACTGGTTGAAGATCTCCCCGCCCGCAGCACTGAGGAGAGAGAGAGAGAGAGAGAGATTAAAACCCTAGTCAGAAACAGGGACTCAATACATCTGTGAGTTTGAGCATGATACTCCCAATTCCAAATGGTTTGATCGGTCATGATGAAGCACAATAAACTGTATGAAAACTGGGCAGTACGTCCAGTCACATTAAATATGATATGTACGGTAAGGAAGCAACCGAAAACACGCTCCACTCTGACCCTAGTAACCCCACTGTATCACATGACACAGATGAGTTCCCGCTCCTCTTCCAGTTACATAAGGAGCCTCTCCTCTACTCTGTGCTTGGGAACAGAGTCCATCCACATCCACACACACACAGCACGCCTCTTGTCCTGCTCATAAATCTGTATTAGGTGCACCACCTCTCCCACTGGCCCCTGACCTGGGCTTTACAGCTGCAGTTATGAGGGCCCATACTGGCCTGTTCCAGGGCCAGAGAAGACACATTCCAGATCAGATAACTAGAAACAGGGGGAAATCACAGGGCTGGATCTCTAACCTATCCATCAAACAAGATACTACTGTCCTAGGAGCTACTATCCCGATAGGAATAGAAACAGAAAGTTACAAAGAAAAACCCAAGCCCTGATGCTTCGCAAGCGTAGATGGCATTTTAAACCAGAGCATTGACTTCTGAATACTTAAGGATAAAAGGGGATTATGGGTTTTTGGAAAACACTAAGTGGAAAAGTCAATTATGAAAGGAAAAAAGGTGGCTTGTTGTTTCATAGAGGAGAAGTGATGGGATCCCTGGCTCGTCAGTCCCGTCATGCTCGTGTAAGAATGCTTACATGCAGGAACATGGCGGATTTGTGTTAGGTGCCCCTCTGTCAGATCAAACGCCAAAATCGGACAGTCGTTTGCCCCAAAACCAGAGCCATGTGTGGTGGGGGATTTAGTCTGTACACACATGCTTTTTATCTTCCCAAGAGATCTGTGACCAGGCCCTAGGCATGTCTGTTGCATAACTACCCAACTTCTCCTCACACCCCCACACTCAACCAGTCCCCCCCTCAGCCTCGCACCCTTTACTGTCCTCAGCTGTGAAAATAGGAACCGTGTTTTTCTGGGTTTCTCTGAATGTCCGTCACTGGCCCATATCATCTTCTATGCCTGGAGCGGCAAATACTTGGAAATGAACATACCTGCACCCCATAAACAATCCCACCGCAAATCATGTCCACGAGTGTGGTTCGAAGGACAGGTTGTCAAGGGTCTTATGCATGTTGAAAACAGATTGAAAATATACTCGTGTCTATTGCCCCTTTTAATCGACCCTATGAACTCAAATGTATCAATAAGTCCAAGCTTCCCAACCACAATACTTTTCCGAAATAAAGAAGATGTCTTCATAATCCTTTATTTGAACTCAAATGAAAGGGGGAGCGATTCAAACCTTTTACTTTTAATAAAAGCCATCTTGTGTAAACGCAGTAAAACCATTTGGACACAGCTTAGGTAAGATGAGATACAGTACTTCCCTCTCGTGTTTATTTGCTTTCCTCTCTCCTCTGTCGTGGAGGATTAGTCCATACTATACCAGCAGACGGACTGGCTGACTCAAATGGAATGTTTCCGTTTCACTTCAGACACAGAAAAAAAGAGAAGCAAAGAGAAAGCTGCAAGCTGCTTGGAGGAGCCGAGGACAGATGGGCCAACGCTTCGAAACTTTAGCAGTGTGTGTGTTTGTTTGTGTAGCCTGTAGCATTAGGTTAGCTCTCTAGGAATAGCCATGAGACTGTGGGCAGTTCTTGTTGGCAGACTCCCAAACTGGACGTCTACTGACGTCAACTCGAAGCCAATTACTGATGACCCCTGCCCCCTTACAGTAAGGCCCAGTCCCCTGGCAACCTCCAGTTTGAAAACTAACTTCCCTCTTACATTTTACTGTGCTGTGATAACGAGCCCTTCAATAAATGTACTAACCATAAACCAGGACCAAAAGACAAATCCAAATGGATCAGACGTGGAGGTTTTAATAGGTTAGGAAAGATGTCAGAAGTACCCTGTCAAGAAATCAGGAAAAACACCCCGAGGACGAAAGCAGACTAAAGGAAAAGAAACCCAGCTCGTTCTGTTCAATTAGAACGAGCTGAGAAAACCAAGTGGGAACCCAGCAGCGTTCTAACAGAGTTAACCTCAGGGATGATTCCGTCAGCATCGAAAGATCTGCGAGAGTTCCACTAATCTACTTCCACAAGCTCCGAGGTCGCTCTGTGGTTTGGTTTGGCTGGACCGTCCACTGGTTTGGCTGGACCGTCCACTGGTTTGGCTGGACCATGGTTTGGTTTGGCTGGACCGTCCACTGGTTTGGCTGGACCGTCCACTGGTTTGGCTGAACCAGAGAGCCTCTTATCTGAGGTTTCTGCAGAGTTTAGCCCAGGGTCATTGGTTCTGTGCAGTTCTAAGATTAAAATACGTGGGGTTTTTAACACGTCGATTTAGTCAAGTCAGACCACTCCTACTCACAGGCTGCACGTATACCGAGATACGCAACCACAACAACAAAAAAGGTCACCTCCAATAAATTTGATGTCCAGGTCATTTCAAAATGGGTTGAGATGATGACTGTTCATTTCTCAATAAAGTGTCTGTTCTTGTAGACGGGTCATTATGTGTGGGTGATGACATGGTCTCACGCTTCAGCAGATGGGAACCTTCAGAGATGATGAGAATTCAACGTTTCTTTTTGGGCCGTTTCACAAACATGATAAAGGATGTGGTTTTGGCGGTGAGCAGTCGTACGTGTACGAGACAGGCTCGCTGCTTACATGTGAACAGGCAGGAAATGGAAAAGCGGTGAGCTGCCTAGCGAGTACCCGCCCACGCCGAGGTCGATGCGCTGGCAGATCCAGCTCTTCAACAGGTCCCACGGCACCCTTTTAAACAGGTAGAAGGATGTTGAACTTTCAACCGCTTCAAGACTTATTTTCACGCATAAGGCCATTGCTTTAAAAGAGCTCTTTCAAGCTACATTTGAAGATCGACTAAAATCATGAACCGTGTGTTTACGTTTCATCAGCCTCAGTGTCGCCCATGGCCCTGACCAGAGCGGTCTGACGGCCAGAGGGGGAGCTGGGGACCGGTGTCTGGCACGCTGACCTCCCGCTGGGCTTTACTCTGCAGGCATGCCGGGTTCAACTGCAGCTTCTGCATCCTCTTTCACACTTCAATCGGAGGTCAAATCCAGAACGCCCTGCTCCTCGTCACAGACCCCTTTGTTCTGCAGCAGCATTCCATGTCTGGGATGGGAACGGGTGTGGAAGAGAGGGGGGGGGGACTGGTTTATGACCAGGGTCAAAGGAGGACATGGTCTCGGAGTAATTGCCTTGTGTTGTCTGTCTGCGGGGGCAGAGGGGTGATTAGGACGCTAAAGACTTCCTCCAGCTCCTAATGAGAGCACTGGGAGGGATCATGAAGGACATATGACGTCTGATGCGAGGCACATGACCACCTTGATATGACTGTCACCCCGTCTACCCAGTCTCAGTATGTAAATGCAGCTGAATAGTTGACTGGTGCATCGGTGTATTGGAATATCATTGATACATATCGAACTTGTCGTTCAATGTTCTCTGTTCCCTGTCACATCCGCGTTGAAGTGATGACACAAAAATGAGCCCGTCAACACACCACCCAGAGAGAACTTCCATATAAGGTTGTCAAGTTCATGCAGACATACATTACAGTAAGTGTGCGTGTGTGTGTGTTAGTGTGTGTGTACACATCCGCAACTGCTGTTGAGGTGAGAAAGTCTGGGCTGACGCACAGCTGCGTACACAGCAGGAAGATAGTGGTATTCTAGAGAACTGGAAGCTGACATGTGTCAGTTGGCATCCTGTCTACGCAAAAGTGTTTTTTATTTTAACCAAGTGCCCCTTCTTAACCCCTAAAGGGTCTTTAACACAATAGGGGACAATCCTATACAGAGTAAAGGAGTTTGCAGGCCTTTGCATCAGTCTAAAAGTTGAACGTATGCAGAAAAAAAGACCTGCAGAGATGGAAAGCTTTCTTAACCTCCTCCCTCATTAAGAGTCTTATCATTTCATCCCACTTTCCTGGCAGCTCTGCATTGTGGCGGATCATAAACACCCCAGCAGAGTTACCAAGGTCCTCTAGATAACCATCACCCCATACACACACCCCAATCCCTGACGTGGAGGAGGGAGGAGGGAGGGGCACACGTGTGTGCATGCCTTCTCTCCTCTCTCGTTGGGGGTTTCGTCAGGGTGGCCAGAGAGACTTACCACTCGAGGACGAGGATGATCTCCGAGGTGGTCTCGTACACCTCGTGCAGAGCCACCACGTAGCGGTTGGCCTTGGCCGTCTCCAGGACGGCGATCTCGTTGATGATGTCCATGCGGCAGTCTCCGCCCTTCCGCCGCTTCCTCAGGAACTTGGCGGCGTGCTCCTTCCCCGTCGCCTTCTCGATGCACTTCTTCACCACGGCAAACTTTCCCCTGGGAAAGGGAAAAGAGGGTGGGGGAGGGGGGGGGCGGGGGGGGTAGAGTTAACACGTTGAACTACATTTAGCACCGTTTACAATATCAATTAGTTACCAGAATTCAAAGCAAAAATGCTACGACGCTAAGGGGCACAGTAAACCATGTAGCACAAGGGGAGCGTGAAAAGCAAAGCTTGACAGATCACAGCATATGGGGTGGGCAGAGGAGACTACTAGGAGACCACAGAGGAACTTTGTAGGTGTGTTAAATACTTAGAAGACACAGTAAAGATGTGGGTGGCATCATTTGAATGAGGGAAACAGCTGGGTCTCTACTGTTGTCACGCTTCACCAGATAAACAAACTCTCCTGTGTCACTTCACAGTCAAGAACGATCTCTCCCTCCTGCACTGAGGAGGGCCTGCCAGGCAGTAGATAAGGCTGGCCTGAATGGCCAGGGGTGTGTGTGTGTGTGTGGTGGTGGTGGTGGTGGTGGTGGGGGGGGGGTGATAAGACTGATGGGACTCTAAAGGTCAACAAGACCTACAGTCTGAGGTAAGAATACATCAGCTGGGACAGTTTCCTTTCCAAACAGACAACATGCCTACAAATTAGCAAAAGAGAGAGGAAAAAAAAGAAAAGAAAAATGTAGCTTAACTAGCGTTCCAGAGGACCATGTGAGAATTCCAGCAGGTTTCCATTTGCTGCGCTATACTTTGATGGATTCAGGAGAGGTGTGGAGGGTCAGGCACGGGTGTGGGCAGGAAATCCGATGTGCAGAATCGCCCCTCTGTGTCCGACCCTCTACAAACACCAGCCGGCCCTCCCAGGGCGATAAAGGAGCCTTGTCTACTTTCCATTCTTACAGTTGACAGCAGCATGGACAAATGGCATTCTACAACGCCTCCGCCCAGACCTTTGGCTGGACCTTGTCTCTCCCCAGACAGCCACACAAAGGCCTGCACAGGCTGACCAGCAAACAGGGCAGGACCCTGGGCAAGGACCACCCACCTCACCAGGCCCAGAGTGGCTGAGCAGGGGGGCAGGTCATGGAGACTACAGCCTGGATGGAGCCCTCGCAGCCCCTGAGAAACGAAACCACAGGGCAACCCTGTTTACCAATGTCAACCTCCTTTCCAAGTGACAACAATCACTGGCACGCTATTGAACACAATGCCCTGACAATGCTTTAGACGACAAACCCCGACAGCTATTCAGGGCCGGCGGAAGTCAAGTATTGGGGCAGGCAGCGCAGGTAGACACACAATAGTCTCCCCATGGCTCCACTGTTAAAAGCAGGGTTTGTACAGGGCAGAGTCTGAATGAAACAGCTAGCACACAGAACACATCAGCTTGGGGGCACACATTTTCCCACACAGCTTTACTCTCCTGCTCTGTGGACCAAAGCTCGTTTCTGCTCTGGGATGGGGAGGCTGGCACAGACAGACCCCCCCCTTCCCAGCAAGACTGGTCTTTCCTTGGGTTTACTTTCACAGGGTCCCAAGTCCTACTAAGGATTGTTCCAGCACATTATGCCAAGTTGAAAAAGCAAGGCCGGTCAAAGTCAATGCTTTCTTTCAGTAGCCATTTGTCGTGTTCAGAGCAGCAAGTTCAGTGCCCCTAGAGACCTAGATGATGTGAAGGATGAGGGAACAGCTCCAGGCAGTGGTGACGAGCCACAGGTGGTCTTTCAACACTGACAGGAGTTCGGAGCTCACTAAACGTGCTCCTGACCTGCTACCTTTCCATCCAGTCTTGTTTGAATACCGACAGAGCAGACATGAGGAGAGGATGTGTGCAGCTTCTCTCAAGAGCAAACTGGATCTGGGAGAACAGTTTCAACCAAACCCTGTCAGACTCCCAAAAAAAGATGGAGGACATCTTGTGCAAGTCCCATGTGACAAAACATCTATGCAGATCTCATTAACACCTCCTTTGAAGTGTGAACATTTTCAGTATTGCATGTCATCGTAAAACTTCAAACCCAGAAGAAAGCAGAACCTGTGAAGAGAACCAGTGCCCTACACAGGCCCTGACAGAAAATGGTGATGATCTAATTGAGCTCTTGGTTTCCCTGTGGGGTCTGTAGTTTATCCTTCTCAATGCAGTGAGTCGTGTCTGAACAGCAAAGACAGATGACATCCGTCAGCTGCTTCTCTCCCTCCCTCCCTCACCCCCCCCAGATCCCGTTCTGACACAGCCCAATCATGCCATATCTTCATCTCTGAAATAGTTCCAGTGAAGAGTGATCTAACATATCAAACTTCTCGATCATTGCATGGCTTGTGCGGGGGTGCGTTTGTGTGTGTTGGAGAAGGAGGAGATGGAGGGAGGGGGGAGGGGGAGGTCAGGTTCAGTATTCATACTTGTTATTGAGGAAATGGGGGAACAGAAGGAGGGACCAGGGAGAGTGTGTGTGTGTGTGTGTGTGTGTGTGTGTGCATACTGACTTTCTAATCTTTACTATCTTGACTATTGGCATCAAGCTCAACTCACATTCCTGCTTCTAATGGGATTTATGAGGTCTGATCTTAGGATGGGCAAGGTAATGGTAGGTGGGGGGGGTAGAGTAGCTGTCCACACACACAGACCCCGGACCCCAGGTTTCTCAACAATACACTATGCCAGTAATGTCATGTACTTTACATCTGTGGAAACAGAAACATTAGCAAAGCTTCTGGCTTTTCAAGAGAAATGTAACAACTGTGTGAATTGTACTGAAGATTCAACACCCCTGGAATGTACAATAGTGCGAGTTTGACTGCATTGTGATGTGGGAAACACACTAGGACCTGAAGGGAGGGGTTACAAATGTTAATTGTCACATTACTATTGCCTACCACCCTCACCCCCCAGGACAAGAGAGGCTGATAGGCAGGAAAATAACCTGCTGTACCAAATCCAAACAAACACCCCTGATGTGATCTTGCTCTGTAGACAGATTCTGGCTCTTGGACCACAGATTTAAAATAACAAGCTTTTGCTATGTTAACTTATCTTACGGCCAGAGATCCTGTGATTTCATGAATGTGGGTGAAAGCAAGGAGGAGAGAGCCCATTTCAAAACAGTCGTGCAAGTCTTAAAATAGCAAATGCGTCGAACAAGTTAAGTCAGTCTCAGGAGATGCTCGTGTGTCACTTTCTGGAAGACAAATCTCCTATCTCTTATATCTTACTGTACTGGGCAATGAATACTGTGACACATAGAGGAACAATCAGATAAAGACACACTGCTTGAGGCACTGATGGATTCCACAGAGAGGAACTGCAGGGCTATTAGAGCACAAAAAAAATAAAACGCCAACAGCCCGTGCGAATTGATCGTAAGTCTTTCGAGCCAAGACCAGCAGCGTTTCACTAATAAAGCACCAAAAACGTCTTCATATATCAACTCGTGTCTGCAGGCACTGTTAAATCCCAAACCTGTAAGGATCGACGCACAGGTGCGGAACAACTCTATAAGTCTGTAGGCAACATTTGGATCTTAATTCAATCAATTTACAAAGACCTGCAGGGAAGTTATGTAGGACTCAGACTTTAGGGAAATAAATCACTCAAATATTCAAACAAATAAACAGCCAGACAAATTATTCACACTGTATAAAGACCAATAGTAGAACGCGAGTTTCCCCAGTGGATTCCGATGGCAGTGCCAGCCGCGCTCATCTGATAATGTTCAATTAATAGCCTATACCCTTTCGCACGTGAAGACATTTCACAAATAAAGACAGATTTTGTCTAAATTGCCATTACATGCATGACATGCAGCAAGCGTATATGAACAGAGTGCAATAATATGTTCTCGGTTTCTTTGGAAAGTTTATCCTTACCTGCCCAATTCTTTGCCAAGAAGCTCATAATTGCTTGTGAAAGATTCGGTCCTTATTATGGTGTGGATTTTTGTCACCATGCCGTTCTTGTTCATCATGTTGAAATTTGGCAACGCAATCCGCTTGAAAATGATTTATTTATATTTATAGACGTTCAATTCGATCTTATTTAAGATATCCAAGTCAATCGCATGATAATAGTACAGAGGAACTCTAAACTGGCACAGATCTTAGGAAGTCCAAGTTGTTCCTCAGAACTCTAAGCTCTCGCTATATCCAAACAATGATATCACAGAGGGTAGAAGCTCTCGGAAAAGAAAAAGCGGCTGCTCAAACACATGAGGTGAATGTTTGTGCGCTTTCAGACATTCCTGACAATAAACTACTCTAGAGGCCAGCCCACTGACGCTGGGTCTGAAAGCCAATGGTAATTGAGACGCTGGGTCTGAAAGCCAATGATAATTAAGTGTAGCTAAAAGAGGAGGGTTTAAAGAAGTGCTGAAGTTGATGTACAGTGTTCTTGATACTTTCCTCTTTTCTCCAAGAGCTACTATCACAGACTTGTATGTTTGACCCACTGTACTTAGCCAAGGACTCCCCTAGACTTTCTCTCTCTCTCTCTCACGGCCTCTCACTCACTTTCTCTACACACACAAAACCACTAACAGCAAAAATAACCATTGGGTTATCCCAATGGGTTGTCCAGAGCTATTCACGCTGGTGGCTGTTCCAACTGCTGTGGTGGACAGTCCACATCAGAGGATATCTATCCCACTCATGGAGGGCAGTTAGCACCTTCATCTGTGACATCAGACACGCGAACGGTAACATGTTAGAAACACGTCCTGAGATATCACGGACTGAGGCGGTGATGTCATCATGGACCTGCAGTACTGAGGACGACAACAACAACAAGCGAGGCCAAAAACAGTCCGTGATGATTGTACTTCCCTCTTTCCCTTTGTTTTTTTTAATAAGATAATGATGTGAACGATCTAAAATAAGAAAGCAGGAGCCAGCCAGGACAGCCACAGAGGCACAAATAAAGATGTCAGACTGGGGAGCCGTAGCCTTGGCAGGAATCCAGGCGCGCTCATTAAGTAATTGGTGTTTACGGCCTTCGGAGTTGGCCGGTGCACAGGCTTTTGGGCTCCCTGGGAAATGTGTCACCTAGGCCACCGGTGACCTGCTGAAATGGTGGCTGTGTCTGGTGGAGTGGGGCAAGGCCCTGGATGGTCTCAGGGAAGCAGAACTGCTCGTTCTTTGTGCTCAGCAGCTCCCTTGCACAGCTGAGAGGCGTGTCTGACAGGGTCTGGGGGCTCGGGGCTCGGGGACGGACAGGAGGGTTCTGACCTCAGTTCACAAGCAGCGGAGAGTGGAAACGTCATGTGGGCAACGTGAGACACCTCGATGACACACCTTCCTGCAGCCGTCGACACCCGGTTTGAACACAATGCAGTAAACGAGGCACTGCCGCTATCAATCAGTCTGATTATAATTGTAGGAAGCATTAATCTTTTGAGCAAGGGTGAGGTTTTGTTTTTGGACGTGGTGAGCCAACTCAGGTTCTCTGTGTGTATTGTCTGGGTGAGGTGGGGTACTGAAACCGTTCAGCAGGAAGGAAAAAGAATGGATCAAGAATGTAGACCAATGAAATAACAAATACCCTGACCGAAAAAGCAGGCATCTATTTCTGGTGATCATAAGGCAATCTGTGAAAAGTAATGGGACTTTGTACTTTGCCTGCGGTGCACAAGCCTGGCATGCATTATACGGACAAGCAAGGGATTTGTCTAACAGTAGTGCTAATTTATGTTTACACAAACAGAAACTGTCGAAAAAACGAGGCCTGTTGGGAGTAGACATTCCGTAGGCCTGGCAAAGACATTAGGGGTCCGGCGACTAGGTTACATAACCTTGTTATGCCTCTTCAAATTGTTACCTTCGGTCTGGCCGCGTTCCAGAGCCTTGACCCCCATCTCTGCCAGGTCTAGTAAAGAGAAGTCAGAGGTCACGCAGGCCACATTAGCGAGGAGGCTCTACTCAGCCCCGGGGACCTAATGAAAACACATACCAGAGAATTAGCCTGCCAGCCTGCAGTTCAGCTCACATAAATATGAGAAGTTCAACCGTGACCTGGTGGCTGTGAACACCTCCACCGGGACTGGAACCCACAGACCCAGTCCTCTAGTCGGTCTAAAACACAACTCTCTGTTTCCAGGACTCACGTTGGGTGTACACTTTGGATCCATGTCCGAGATACCACATGTATAATGAAGTTCTGTTGGAATCGTAATAGATTAAGATATCTCGCAGGAAAAATCGAATTTACCCTTGAGGAATGTTAACTCGTTAGAATGCCCTCGTCGTGGTCGACAAGGAGCGTAACATTCCGTACGACTTCTTCTGCTCTTTGCGAGAGAAGACCGCGTCGTCGTCGGAACACTGTGTCGCTGTTACGGACCAGAACAAGTGTGACATCAAATGACACTCATGAGAGAGCAGTCTGAAGCAGTCTTTCCAGGGGTAGGAGCACGTCAAGTCCGTTCTTCTTCAATCGTCTCACATCGAGCTCCACCAACGTGGTTCACTTTCGCAGAGCAAGAGAGGGGCAAGCGTGTGTGTGTGTGTGTGTGAGTGTGTTTATTTATGTGCGTGTTAAGAGTAGGGGGTAGACAGAATGACCATGGGGAATGTACACTGCTAAGCCATTAAGACTCCCTTAAGTCAATGAGTTTGTGAAAGAGTACTGTTTACTGTATCAAAGAATGTCCTCTCTTCTTTGTGGGGCCGGGGGTTCATACATGGGCCTTGTTGTTTTCCAAGTGTTTTTCTCCAGAGACCCTGTGACATGCTTGGTGGGTCTGGTGTTATTCCTGAGGTGCAGAGAGGGGTCTCAGCTAGCTGGAGTTATTAAGAACTGATCTGCTACGATAACTTCCCTCGATGTTCTCCCTCAACACAGTCCCACGTGTTGTTTTGCTCTCCGTGTTCTTTTCGGAGAGGGGGGGAGAGAGCGCTGAGTGAGGTGCCGTGTCATCGCTGCAGCGCACCAGCGGGCGGGCTGGAGGCCTGCCTGTCCTTACGGGGAGGGCGTGCCATCCCTGTGCACGCCAACCGTGTGTTATGAGGATGAGTAGACTCGGATTTCAAAGACGTTCCTGACTCACATTCTGCTCATGTCTGGATCTGGCAGCGTGATGAGGGCTCCGTGTCTCCTTGTGTATGTGTACACAAATCCTTACTCCTATACTGCTGACTGAACTGGAATTTCATGATGAAGTGGTTGGGACAAGTAAACATTTAGACTTACAAAACTCTTAATTGCATAGGTTGCATAGGCAGACATATTTTGAAAGAATAAAGAGTATTAGTTAACATTTGCCTCTTAATGAGGGGTGAAGATTACAGTTGTGAAACTTCTAAAAGTTCAATCCCTCTGAAAGATGATTGCCAGTTGTCTTGCCTGTTGTGTTGACACTTTTGAAACCATTGTTTATGGAGTTTGGGATCTGGGTAATGAACAGGTTCATCTCAGACAGGTTTCTGGGTAATCCTGGTTCCATCCATCTTCCATGAGACTTGTCTGCCTGTATTTGTTTGATTTGGCTTGTCTAGAGGTCATGTCTGAGATACAGTGTACATTGCACTAATGACCCTCTGTCAAAGCTTCACTAAAACATGGTAATGCTGTCTTACTATTGGACATATCTTAACTGTGGTGGCTCACAAACAACTTACACAGCTAAATGCTCTGGGTCCAGTTGACAGAGGGCCTCGGTAGATTATGTGGGTCCAGTTGACAGAGGTCCTTGGTAGATGCTATGGGTCCAGTTGACAGAGGGCCTTGGTAGATGCTATGGGTCCAGTTGACAGAGGGCCTTGGTAGATGCTCTGGGTCCAGTTGACAGAGGGCCTTGGTAGATGCTATGGGTCCAGTTGACAGTGGGCCTTGGTAGATGCTATGGGTCCAGTTGACAGTGGGCCTTGGTAGATGCTATGGGTCCAGTTGACAGAGGGCCTTGGTAGATGCTATGGGTCCAGTTGACAGAGGGCCTTGGTAGATGCTCTGGGTCCAGTTGACAGAGGGCCTTGGTAGATGCTATGGGTCCAGTTGACAGTGGGCCTTGGTAGATGCTATGGGTCCAGTTGACAGAGGGCCTTGGTAGATGCTATGGGTCCAGTTGACAGAGGGCCTTGGTAGATGCTATGGGTCCAGTTGACAGTGGGCCTTGGTAGATGCTATGGGTCCAGTTGACAGAGGGCCTTGGTAGATGCTATGGGTCCAGTTGACAGAGGGCCTTGGTAGATGCTATGGGTCCAGTTGACAGAGGGCCTTGGTAGATGCTATGGGTCCAGTTGACAGAGGGCCTTGGTAGATGCTATGGGTCCAGTTGACAGAGGGCCTTGGTAGATGCTATGGGTCCAGTTGACAGAGGGCCTTGGTAGATGCTATGGGTCCAGTTGACAGAGGGCCTTGGTAGATGCTATGGGTCCAGTTGACAGAGGGCCTTGGTAGATGCTATGGGTCCAGTTGACAGAGGGCCTTGGTAGATGCTATGGGTCCAGTTGACAGCGGGCCTTGGTAGATGCTGTGGGTCCAGTTGACAGCTGGCCTGTCACGGTAGATGATGTCACGGAAGGTCTTGATGAGAGACCCCAGGATGACTCCAGTGCTGTGTGTCACTGTGGCAGTGATGTCATGATGCAGAGAGCGGGTCACACGGCCATGTCATCCTCCTGCGAGTGTTTGCTCTGACCTCAGTGTTAGAAGGGCAGGGAGAACTCACACCTCATAAAACCACACAGGCCAATGCTTGTGGGTTGATTTAGATGCTGACCCCCACCGCCCACGACCCCCCCGAGCTTCTCGGTCATTGGTGGTGTTTGTGGTACGACCATTGTGGCAAACAAAAGGGGAACAAATATCCCCTCAGTCTCCCCCGAAACGAGAGCTGTGAGCTGATTGCTGGCTCACTGCACAATGGCCCTGGGCGTCATTCTCCAGCACAGAGCTGAATGTGACACACAGAGGTGACGTTCAGTAACAAGACAGACCCCTCTAATCCAACTGGAAGCACACTGTTGGCAACAAACAAATTCTCCTGCTGAATGAGCACGTGATGTCACTCCCACCTGGGTCGTCTCGGAAACAAAGAGAGATTCGACAGAGAAGGGATGGGGTTGCATTGTGTGATGCTGTTTGAAGTTTTCTGTCAAAA